>JAGKTI010021407.1:0-15760 GCA_018397915.1 Birgus latro | reverse complement strand
CTTTATCAGTAGAAGAAATAGCTACAGAGCCATCAGAGTAGAAAAGAGGAGGGAAGGATGATGAGGTAAAGTTGTTAGAAAGGTTTTTGGCAAGGTGCTAGAAGGAGCGAGAATAATTCGACTTGGAGAGTTGGGAACATTTAGCACGGATGAAATTGTTTTTAGCAGAGCGAAGAACAGACTTAGCACGATTCCGGGCAGAAATATATAACAGATGTGATTCAGAGGTGGGTTGGCTCCGGTTCCTCTTATAGGCCCTATCCTTGTTGCGGACACCATTAGAACAAGCGTGATTAAATCAAGGCTCTCTTGCATTAGTCAGAGGATATGAGAAAGGAATGTGTGCTTCCATGCCCAAGAGAATAACCTCCGTAACGCGCAAGGCACACTCAGATGGCTCCCGGCCAAGGAAGCAATATCATTCCATGGAAAATCAAAGAAGTACTGCCTGAGGGCCTCCCAATCTGCAGCTCCAAAGTGCCACAGGCGGCGTTTCTTTGGAGGGTCCACAGGCCGTACTGGAGCGATAGGACAGGTTAAGGTAATAAGAGCCCAACGGAGAGAAAAGATGAACTGTGTAAGCAGAAGGATTAGTTGTTAGGAAAAGGTCAAGTATGTTGGAACTCTCTCCAAGGCGGTCAGGGATACGGGTAGGGTGCTGTACAAGCTGCTCTAGGTCATTAAGGATAGAAAAGATGTAGGCTTGTTCACCAGGTGGATCAGTGAAAGGAGAGGAGAGCCAAAGGTGGTGGTGAACATTGAAATCTCCTAGAATGGAGATTTCAGAGAAAGGAGAAGTGGATAGAATGTGTTCCATCGTAGAAGTAAGATAGTCAAAGAATTTTTGATAGTCAGTAGAATTAGGAGATAAGTAAACAGCACAGATATATTTAGTCAGAGAATGACAGGAAAGCCGAAGCCAGAGAGTAGAGAATTCAGAAGAATCAAGTTCAGGAACACGAGAGCAAGATAGATCGTTGCGTACATATGCACAACAGCCACCTTTGGCTTTGAAACGAGAATAGAGAAAGTAGGAGGATACAGAAAAGGGTTTGCTGTCAGTTGCCTCAGACAGCTGAGTCTCAGTGAGAAAGAGAAGGTGATGTTTAGAGGAGAAGAGGTGGTGCTCGACAGCGTGAAAGTTAGAGGAAAGGCCGCGAATGTTACAGAAATGAAGAAGGAGTGAGTCAGACAGTGTTTCCAGGCAGCTCTTTGAGTCGTCACCGGGAGAGGGACGGATGGTGGGGGCATTTATGGTCCCCCCCCTGGGGACTCCGAGGCATGATTTATGTGCGCCATTTTTTAGATTTTTTTGAAAAAGTAGTGTAGTGTGTAGCGTGTATGTAGTTTGGTGTTGACAGTTAGAGAAACTTGTATTGGAGAGCATGCTGGTCTACTCTCTGTGTTACTGAGACACTGAAAAAGTTCAGCAAAGGGGGATGGTCAGGAACAAGTCCTGAAGGCTGATGAAACGGGAGCTCCAGCTCTCCCTGTCATCAGCTTTCCATCCTCCTTGGGAGTACTGCCCTGCTCGAATGGTGCTACAGTCTACTCACCTAGTGTTGGACTAAAATGTCATCTTTCCACCTTGATTGTTGATTTGTGACGGTAGATTAGCACTAGAATATAATGCTAGTCACGAAAAAAAATCAATGAAAAGGACGTAAACCCAGTGTACTGTCTTGTTCTACCGCTTAAGCTACCAAAGGACGAATATCTTGGCCCGGTTAAAGAACTGTACTCTTTTTACCCTAACTTTGCCAAAAATTAACAACTCTTCATCTTGAATACTGAGCAGTAACGATAGAATAACACTAAAATATGATGCTAGTCATGAAGAAGAATGTAGAGCCATTGTATTTCTGCTTTCTGCTACTGAGCTACGTGAAATCATCTATCAGTGGATGAAAATCTTTACCAAGGTAAGGTGGAAGACTATATTTTATTTTGTAGTTGGGGAAACTCTCTTTAACTCAAAATTATCTGCTAAGAGGATATTTAAAAATGAATATAGACGTCACCTACAGGAGGGCTTTTTTTGCGGCCCTGGTTCAGCAACGTTGAAATCGGACCTGAATTGAGTTCCAGTGATCATCGAATTATACAGTTTAATATTGCTACTGAAAAAGTGAAAGAAACGGAGAGCAAAGAAAACGCCCCAGACTATCGTAGAACTTATTTCACCAGGCTCAGAGCGCTACTTGCAACTACAGAGTGGAATCAAATGTCTGAAACTGATTACATAAACCAAACATGGGAAATATTCACCTGAAAATTTAATGAAGCGGTAAAGTCATGTGTGCCACTGCGTAACAGGTGTTCAGCTGGTAATAGTAAATCAAAGTGGTGGTCCAGTGAAATTAAAGGTAGCTTAATAGCCACAAAACAGGCATACCATAAATATAAAACTGCACAGAATAATGATGAAAAATTACAGTACGGAAATCTACACCGCATATCAAGCAAAAGACCACTGGATGTCCTCATTGCTGATACGTGCAAATGAAATCCTAAAGAATTTTACAGATACATTAGGAAATGAAGGTTATAACTACATCAATTAGCCTTGTAGAAATGAATAATGGCAAAAACACAGAAAATGAGGTTGAAATGGCAAACACTCTTAACGATTATTTTGCGTCTGTTTTTACAGCAGAAAACACCATCAGAAACCTACCGTTACCCATAAACCAAGCAAACAGCACAGTCCTTAGTAACTATACTATCCATAATAACGATATCTTTGCAGCCATATATAGTATGAACATAAACAAACCCCTGGCCCTGATAAAATATCACTGAGAATTCTCAAAGAAGCAAACATTGAGTTACTGCTGCCACTCTCTGTCTTATTCAATAAATCGTTAAGTACTGGGAAAGTTACATGTGAAAGGAAACTAGCAAATGTAACACCAATTTTCAAAAAACGAAATAATTCGCACCCAGGAAATTACAAACCAATCAACTTAACATCAATAGTGTGCAAGTTAATGAAATAAATCATAAGAGATATAATAGTTAATTATTTAGAAGAGAATAATATAATTAACCCAAGGAGACCCGTCTACGTACGGGTACGTTGCAACGTTTTGTCACGGCTACACCCTTCGACATACCTGTACGTTACGCAGTTGCAAGGTCAGTCATTTGCACATTTTTTAAATTTCACGGGTGATTTTTGGTAGGCATACTGTATGTGGGAGACCTTCCTCTATCTGCTGTTAAGTGGGGATATTGCCTGCCCCCGCCTGACCCCCCCCCTCTCCCCCACACCCCCCACACTCGGCAATTCACCTGTTAGCAGTGACCTGGCCAGTAAAGACATGTCGCGCCACAGTCTCTCCAGTGACGAAATTCACGGTGAAAGTGATTCCTGAGGTGGAGGACAAAAAAATAAAGAAGCTATAGCAAGAAACAAACAGAAGTGATGATGTGGTAATGACATTAAGGAGGATGCCATATGTGGATGTGTTGGTGACTGAACAATGCTTCTATTGCCTATATAATTGTGTGAAAACCAATATAGTCTTGTGGTACACATAAATTCTTACCAATTGAATAAATAAATACGTAATTTAAAGTGGCTTGAATTAGTTTACCCTCCCATAGTTCGTTTTCTCTGAAGCCAGATACTCTGAGAGAGAACGAAAGGTAAGGCTGACTCATCACCTGTAGCAACATTTATAAGCTCAGGATGGCAATTTGTCTATGAATTTTTGATGTTTCTCACCAAAAGCAGAGGTTTGAGCTCTCCCCCTCCAAAAAAAAAAATCCAAAATTGCGTGGGACTGGGGGGGTATCGGAGGTAGAAAATCGGTCAGGACGTGATGGGTTAAAGACTCACAGCATGGATTCAGACATCTTCGTACATGCTTAGCTATTTTACTGGACTTCTTCCAAAATGTTTACATATCATATGATGACTCAAGAGCAGTAGATAGAATTTACATCGACTTTCAGAAAGCATTTGACACTGTCCCTCACAAGCGTCTCATGAGTAAAATAGAAGCACATGGAATAAAAGGAAATAAGCAGAAATGGTTACAAGACTGGCTTTCAGAAGAAAACAGCAAGTTGTGATATACGGAAAGGAATCTAAATGGCGTAATGTGATTAGCGACGTTCCCCAAGGCACAGTACTTGGACCGTTACTTTTTATTACCTATATAAATGATACAGATTAGGGTCTAAATTGCAAAGTATCCAGATTTGCTGATGATGCTAAAATAACCAGTAAAGTAACTTTAAAGCTACATTGGCAGCAGTTACAAAATGACCTTAATACTTTAGCAAGCTGGGCAGAAAAATGGCAAATGAAATTCAACATAGAAAATTATACAGTATTTCATCTTGGAAGTAACATTGTCCATGCGAATTACAAAACAAATAATATCCAGATATCAAGTACCGACAATGAAAAGGATCTTCGGGTGATAATATCAAATGACCTAAAACCGAGTAAGCAGTGCACCGAGGTGGTTAAAACTGCACACAAGCTGGTGGGCTTGATTTTTTTTTTTTTTTTTATGCAAGGAAGAAGAAGTCAAACTCCATGGGCCCACAAACGTTCCTTCCAAGAATAAACAAAAACAATACAAAAGAGAGCCAAATTCAAGAACCGTTCATTTCGAGATGCCTGGACACACTGCGTTTGAGACACTGGAGATCAGAGGAAGTAGGGAATACAGACAGAGGAAGACAGTTCCAGAGTTGACCAGTTGCATAAATGAAGGACTGGGAGTAACGGTTAACTCTTGCATTAGACAGTTGGACAGAAAAGGGATGAGAGGTTGTTGCTAGACGGGTACTACGTGCCATTGAAGTAGCGATAGAAAAGAGAAAAAGATGCAACAGTGCGGCGAAGAGACAGAGGTTGAAGGGAACTAGTAAGAGGAGGAGAGTTAATGAGACAAAAAGCCTTTGACTCCACCCTATTGAGAAGGCCTGCATGTGGGGATCCTTCCCACACATGAGAGTTGTACTCCAAACAGAGGCGAACAAAACCCGTGTACAAAGTCAACATCTGTGCAGGGGTAAAGAAGGTTCGGAGTCGGCTTAGCACACCTAAGCAGATTTCACAAGAGATGTAATATGTTCTTTCCAAGATAAATCCAGAGTGAATGAGATCCCAAGCATGTTCAAGGATGATGTAGGAACGAGCTGGACATTGTTAAACATCAGCGGGTACTCCAGTAGAAGATTTTTTCGGGTTTATAGGTGTAAGAACTGAGTCTGATGCATTAAAAACAAGATTATTTTTACCCCAGTCAGAAATACGTGCCAAGTCAGACATTAGGTCTGCCATAGCCTCATCCCTTTTTTGTTGAAGTAACTGTTGAGATGGGCAATACGGGAACCAAATGGAAAGGTGAAGGGTGGAATCATGAGCGTATGAGTGGATAGGGTTAGATGTACAGATTATAAGGTCATTGATGAGTAAAAGGAAGAGAGTTGGTAATAGGACAGAGCCCTGATGAACACCACTGTTGATAGGTCTAGGAGAAGAACAATGGCCGTCTACAACAGCGGCTATAGAACGACCAGAAAGGAAGCTAGAGATGGAGGCACAGATAGAAGGATAGAAACCGTGAGAAGGCAGTTTAGAAATTAAAGATTTATGCCAGACTCGATCGAAAGCCTTTGAGATGTCAAGCGCAATGACAAAGCTTTTGCCAAAGTCCCGAAAGGAGGATGACCAGGAGTCTGAAAGGGTAGGTGAGAAGATCGCCAGTGAAGCATCCCTGACTGAACCCATACTGACAATCAGAAAGAAGGTTGTGATAGGCAAGATGCTTTAAAATTTTTCTGTTAAGAATAGACTCGAAAACTTTTGTAGCATAGAATGTTAAAGCAATTGAACGATACTTAGAGGGTTAGGAATGGTCACCCTTCTTTGGGACTGGCTGAATGAGACCAAACTTTCAGCAAGAAGGAAAGGTACAAGTTGATAGACAAAGGTGAAAGAGTTTACCTAGGCAAGGTGTAAGCACAGAAGCACAGTTCTTGAGGAAAACAGGAGGGACCCATCAGAACCACATGCCTAGTTAGTACTGAGGCCAGTGATGGCTGAAAATATATCAGCTGAAGAAATTTTAATGTCGGCCATAAGGAAGTCAGAGGGGGGAAGTGATGAAGGAACAGCACCGGAATCATCTAAGGTGGAATTGGAGGAGAGTGTCTGAGTGAGGAAATCGGCTTTATCAGTAGAAGAAATAGCTATAGAGCCATCAGAGTAGAAAAGGAGAGGGAAGGATGATGAGGAAAAGTTGTTAGAAAGGTTTTTGGCAAGGTGACAGAAGGACCGTGAAGAATTTGAGTTGGAGAGTTGGGAACATTTAGTGCAAATGAAATTATTTTTAGCAGAGCAAAGAACAGACTTAGCATGATTCCGGGCAGAAACATAAGAAAGATGTGATTCAGGGGTGTGTTGGCTCCGGTACCTTTTTTAGGCCCTCTTCTTGTTGCGGACAGCATTAGAACAAGCGTGATTAAACCAAGGCTTTCTTGCATTAGACAAAGGATATGAGAAAGGAGTGTATGCTTACATGCCCGAGAGAATAACCTCCGAAATGCGTAAGGCACACGCAGATGGCTCCCGGCCATGGAAGCAATAATCATTCCAGGGAAAATCAAAGAAGTACTGCCTGAGGGCCTCCCAATCCGCAGCTCCAAAGTGTCACAGATGACGTTTCTTTGGAGGGTCCCCAGGCTGCACTGGAGCAATAGGATAGGTTAAGATAATAAGGCTGTGATTGGAGGAGCCCAACAGAGAGAAAAGATTAATAGTGTAAGTAGAAGGATTAGTTGTAAGGAAGAGGTCAAGTATGATGGAGCTGTCTCCAAAGCGATCAAGGATATCGGTAGGGTGCTGTACAAGCTGCTCTAGGTCATTAAGGATAGAAAAGGTGTAGGCTTGTTCACCAGGTGGATCAGTGAAAGAAGAGGAGAGCCAAAGGTGGTGGTGAACATTGAAATCTCCCACAATGGAGATTTCAGAGAAAGGAGAAATGGTTAGAATGTGTTCCATCATAGAAGTAAGATAGTCGAAGATTTTTTGATAGTCAGTAGAATTAGGCAATAAAGTAAACAACGTAGATATATTTAGTCAGAGAATGACAGGATAGCCGAAGCCAGAGAGTAGAGAATTCAGAAGAATCAAGTTCAGGAACACAAGTGCAAGATAGATCGTTGCGTACATATACACAACAGCCACTTTTGGCTTTGAAATGAGTATAGAGAAAGTAGGAGGATACAGAAAAGGGTTTTCTGTTAGTTGCTTCAGAAAGCTGACTCTCCGTTAAGAAGAGAAGGTGAGGTTTAGAGGAGAAGAGGTGGTGTTCCACGGAAAGAAAATCTGAGGAAAGCCCGTGAATGTTGCAGAAATAAAGAGTTGAGTCAGACAGTAGTTCTAGGCATGAGTCATCACCGGGAGAGGGGCGAATGGTGGGGGTGTTTGTGGTCCCCCCCCCCTGGGGACTCGGAGGCACTGTTAGTTTTTGCCATTTTTCTTAATTTTGGAAAGGAAGTGTAGTGTGTACTGTGCATGTAGTTTGGTGGTGACAGTTAGAGAAACTTGTATTGGAGAGCATGCTGGCCTACTCTCCATGTAACTGAAACACTGAAACAGTTCAGGAAAGGTGGAAGGTCGGGAACTAGTCCTGAGGGCTGATGAAACGGGAGCTCCATTTATCCCTGTCATCAGCTTTCCATCCACCTCAGGAGTACTGCCCTGTTCGACTGGTGCTACAGTGTACTATCGAGTTTAAATCGGAAAACGTCATACTGTAATGCCATTTTTTTCTTACATATAATATAAGTAGTATAAGAGTAATTTAAGTTAGTATAAGTATAGTTTAAGTATATAATGTGTGTAATTTACATTAGGTTATGTAAGTGATAAGTGTATATTCTGGACCGTGTTGAAATGTTGTAAAGTGTGAAGCGGACTTTGTAAATCGTATTTTGGGCTTGATTTTACTAGTAGAAGCAACTGGTCAAGGGACGGGCAGGCATCTGGCCTCAATAGAACCGCATAGAGAGTTAATTTGGTGCTTATATTGGCGAGGAGTCATATTTATACCTAGAATTCAGAATTTTTGCACTTGGGCTAGTGTTTGCTGTATTGTGCTACTGAATAACGTTGTCTAAGAACTTAAGTAAAGCCAGACTATTAATGATTGTCATAGATGACCGCAAAAATTAATTTATTTGGCATAGACCTCAGTGGTTGCATCATGTTGGTGGCGCAGCGAACTAAACAGAGAGAAAATTGTATCAAACCGAGACTTCAGGCATCGTATGTTAAATTGTTAAACCTATGCTATTGCCACAAAATTTAAATCATCATAAGTCATATTTTTATAAGTAGAGTAATGCGTACGTGTTTATTGCAAATTCTGGTGCGATGTTATAACCTGGAGACTGTAACGTAACTGTTTGTAGTTAGAGCCAGACTGTGCGATCGGAGCGGGTGTTCGCGGGCGCGGGCTCTAGCGTGCCCGGGGAGCGTCACTCTCCAGAAAGACTTCATTGGGTGTGGACGTTTCAGGTAAAGCTCCAAGAATTTACAGTATTTTTCCCTTATACGTCATCATAATTAGTGGTTGATATAACTATAATTAAAGTAAGATATCTGAGCATATTATCAAAACCCTGACTCTCCAGAAAGACTTCATTGGGTGTGGACGTTTCAGGCGTTTCAGAACCGGTAAATGGCGTTGGGTCATGGAGTCTGCGCCGGCCATTGTTGAGAGTCACAAGTCCAGTGCCCGAAAGCCCTTTACACTAATTTACACATAGTCTATTTCCAATGCACAGTATAGTCAGAGTCGGTTGGTCCACTTAGTAAGCTAGTTTCTTATAAAACAAATGTAATATGTTGGTTAAAGGTGTGGGAGAAGGCGGAAAAGTGTATTGTCCCGCCGTGAGCAGTGCTGTGAGCACTGAGTTCTATAGTGTAATAATTTTGGTTAAGTATATTTTTCCTGGATATGTCATGTTGTGTAACCCAGGTAAAATAAGGTTGATTTCTTTAGAATTGAAGTAAACAGTGTAACCCGTTGTAACTGGGTCTCGCTACGAGTCCTTGTGCGACCGTGCGTGGAGTGTTTATGAGAGTTACCCCATGTTGGAAAAGTTTTCTATGATGTCGACGGGATGAGGTTATTTTTCCTGTATTGTGTTAGTCGGGAGATGAATTTATCTGTGTGGAATAGATCCTGCATTCTCTCTTTCAATTATTCTGGCGTAATAGAGACCTTTGATCCATTGAGATCTAGTAATTAATTCTGGCTTGAAACTATATCATTGCTGTGTAATTAAGGACATTAATATAGATAAGTAAATTATAGAAAAAATGTGTTTGGTTATAATCCTATGGGGTAGTACAAGTAAAAACGGGATGGCCCGCAAGGCATGTACATCTAAAGATCCATGCTCTCCTACAAAATGATCACATTACCTTGTTATTGTCAGAGGCCCCTTGTCCCTCTTCCATCGTATGGGACTAAATCATAAATAACATTAATTCTTTTTTTTTCCCGGCAACTGCTGGGTGGTGGCAGCAATACCAAATAATTTTAATTATTAAAGAGGCCTTATTCTTAATGTACTGGCAGTAACAGTAAATTCCCTATAGTATCAAAATTCTATTGTCGCACTGGCGGCTTAAGCGGTGGGGCATAGCTGAGGTAATCATTTATAACGTAGGAGGAAAAATCCTGCGTTACACTGGTGTTCACATCGGTGGGATTATCTCAAATTTCAAGAGGGCTAAATTTTGCACCCCTACACTGGTGTCAGTCCGGTGGGATTTACTTATTCTAAGGGCAATGCAAAATTCTCGCCCTTACACTGGTGACTACACCGGTGGGATAAATTCAGAGCATTACAATACTTGCCTTGTACAACTTGCTAGTGCGCCCCCATCTTGAATATTGTGTGCAATTCTGGACTCTGCTACAGAAAGGACATTGAAAAATGAGAGAAAATACAGCGAAGAATCACAAAAATGATACCATGACTTAGAAACAAATCATATGAGGAACGCCTTGAAGAACTTAAATTGTTTAGCTTAACCCGCCGAGTCCCATCGACGTACGATGTACGTCGCTACTTTTTTCCGCGGACAGACACAACAACGTACATCATACGTCACGCAATTGGAAGGTGCCATATACTGGGGATTTGGGTAAGTGAACAGTGCTTATAAATGTCTATATTATTGTGTGAAAACCATTATAGACTTTTACTAAACATAAATTCGTACCAAATAAATGAAATAGATATTTAATTTAAAGTGGTTTGAATTAGTCAACCCTTCCATAGTTCGTTTTCTTAGCCAGGTACCCTGAAAAAGAAGGAAAACGTAAGGTTGAGTGACATATGTATCAACATTTTTTTACCACAGGATCGCGACTTCACTATGAATTTTCGATGTTTCTCACGAAAAGTGAAGGTTTCAGCCAAAAAACAAAAAGTCGAAAATCGGTCGGGATCTGGGGGTAGGCTAGGTAAAAAAAACGGTCGGGACTCGGTGGGTTAACAAAGGACAGGTTAAGAGGTGACCTTATTGAAGTTTTCAAAATCATGATGGGATATGACAACTTAGACTATCTATCTATCTATAGCCAGACGCCTCAATCCCGCAGGGGGTGGCCACAAATAAATCGCCTCCATGTCGTTCTGTCCCCCGCCATTTCACTACCCCGCTCGCAACTCACACACCCCTCTCTCATGTACCTCTCCAGTCCATCCCTCCATCTCATCCTCGGCTTCCCCTTCCCTCTCTCCCCCTCCACCTCACTCACATACACTCTGCTCATCAGTCTTTCACTCTCCATCCTCTCTACATGCCCAAACTACCTTAACTTGTTTCTCCTTATGCTTCCTATCACGTCCACATCCACACCACAATGCTCCTTTATTTCCACATTTGTTAGTCTGTCTCTCCATGTGACTCCACATGCTCCTCTCAAAAAACTCATTTCCACTGCTCTCACTCTTGACTTCTGTCCTTCCAACAGGGTCCAAGCTTCACTTCCATATGTTAGATTTGAAATCACAATACTGTTATGTAACAACTTTTTTCACTTCCATGCTCACTTCCTTGTTTCTAATCACTGCTTTCAACAAGCTAGCAACCTTCCTTCCCTGCTGCACCTCACCCTCCAGACTTCCATCCTTACTCATCACACTACCCAAGTACTTAAATGCGCTCACATTCTACATATCCTCCCCTTCGAATCTCACTGTACATTCACTGGCTTCACTTCTCTGGAAGACCATCACTTTACTCTTCCCTACATCCACCTTTAGATTCCGTTTCTTACAGATTCTCCCAAACTCATCTACCAAGCCTTGCAGCTCCCCTTCGTCTTCACTCAACAACACGGTATCATCCGCAAACAACAGTACAGAGAATTTCCAGATACTGCCCTCTCTCACTAGGGCTGCTCCAACATCCACTGCCCTACCTTGTATCTCTTTTATAACCCCATCCATGTACAGACTGAACAACCATGGAGACATGACACATCCTTGTATCAATCCAGCCTTCAAATGGAAAGATTCACTCAGTTTGCCATCCACACGCACTGCAGCCTGCCACTTAGAATACGTTCCACTGCCACACCGGACGAAGCTGAGACTTTCTGAAGGAGGCTGAAGTATCTGAAGCACAAGAGGGAAGACTGATGTTAGGAGGACGAGAAATTATGTCTTAACCTATACATCGTTCAATTTAACTTGGCGGATATTTCGTCCTTTCTGCACTTATTTACCGTAACTCACTGGCAGACCAAGGCAAGACTACGGTTCTACATCCCTCCCATTGAACTTATTTGTGACTAACCTCATATTATAGGGTCAGTCTCTCGTTTCAGCTGAATATTCAAGATGGAGAGTTGGCCATTTTATGCCTGGTGAAGTGAACAGTGTATAACCGTAAAACTGCCCTCTCTCCATTCTCAGTGCTGATTTGTAACAAGAGATTAGCACTAGAATATGGTGCTAGTCACAAAGAAGTGCTTAAAAAAGAGATGAAATGCCGCAGTTGGCTACGAGAAAAAAATTAAATGCTAAATGAAAATCTCCGCAAGATCGATAATATTTTGGATAATTTTTACTCTTTATACTCCTATATCGTGGTGTCGGAGAGGGACGCCTTCACGTGGAGGCACCGATATGACCAGGCGGCTCAGTTGCCAGGTTATACATGTCCCTCAACTACTTCCGTGTTCCCCTACAGGAGGATGGTGGACTGCAGGAGGAAGGTTATTTCAGCCTGCTCTCCATTGGGTTCAAGTTTCAGATGAAGCCGGGGCTATAACTACTACAGTTACTACTACTACTACTACTACTACTACTACTACTACTACTACTACTACTGCTACCCTTACCACTACCACTACCACCACCACAACCACCCTATCTACTACAACTACTAGATAGAGTCGTATTTTATGTGACAAAAAGGCTTCATAGCACCTCTTCCATAGCGATTTATTTTTCGTATTACTGTTTATTGCCAAATACCTTGATCTCGTAAAGGGCGGCCACAAACAAATCGCCTTCATGTCGCCCTAATCCCTGCCATTTCACTGAACTCCCTCCAGCTCACCCCCCACCCCCTTCTCTCATATCCCTCTCCACTCCATCCCTCAATCTCATCCTAGGCCTCCCTCTTCCTCCTCCCCCTCCATCTCACGCACATACACTCTCCTCGTTAGTCTCTTGCTTTCCATCCTCTCCACATGGTCAAACCACTTCAACGCATTTCTCCTAATGCTTTCTATCACATCTGCATCCACACCATAATGCTCCTTCACTTACTCATTTGTGTACCCATACAATATTATTGTATTTTTTTTTTAATGCAAGGAAGAAGAAACCAAAGGCCACAGGCCTGCATACTGTTCCTTCCAAGAAAAAGCAAAAACAATACAAAAGAGAGCCAAATTCAAGATCCGTTCATTTCGAGATGCCTGGACACGCTGCATTTGAAAGACTGGAGATCATAGGAAGTAGAAAATATAGACAGAGGGAGACAGTTCCAGAGTTGACCAGTTGCATAAATGAAGGACTGGGAGTAACGGTTAACTCTTGCATTAGAGAGTTGGACAGAAAAGGGATGAGAGTTTGTTGCTAGACGGGTACTACGTGCCCGTCGTAGAGGTGGAGGGATGCAAGCAGACAGTTCAGAGGAACAGTGACCATTGAAGTAGCGATAGACAAGAGATAAAGATGCAACGGTGCGGTGAAGAGACAAAGGTTGAAGGGAATCAGTAAGAGGAGGAGAGTTAATGAGATGAAAAGCCTTTGACTCCACCCTATTGAGAAGAGCTGCAAGTGGGGAGCCTCCCCACACATGAGAGTTGTACTCCATACACTGGGGAAAAAAACCCGTGTACAAGGTCAACAACTGTGCAGGGGTTAAGAAAGTTCGGAATCGGCTTAGCACACCTAATCTCTTGGAAGCACATTTCACAAGAGATGCAATATGTTCTTTCCAAGACAAATCCCGAGAGAATGAAACCCCAAGCATGTTCAAGGATGATGCAGGACTGAACTGGGCATTGTTAAACATTAGTGGGTAATCCTGAGGAAGATTTTGTCGGGTTGATAAGTGTAAGAACTGCGTTTTAGATGCATTAATAATAACAAGATTATTTTTACCTCAATCAGAGATACAAGCCAAGTCAGACATTAGATGTGCCATATCCTCATCCCTTTTTTGTTGAAGTAACTGCTGAGATGGACGTTGCAGGAACCGAATGGAAAGGTGAAGGGTGGAATCATCAGCATATGAGTGGATAGGGTTAGATGTACAGCTTAGAAGGTCATTGATGAATAAAAGGAAGAGAGTTGGTGATAGGACAGAGCCCTGAGGAACACCACTGTTGATAGGTCTAGGAGAAGAACAATGGCCGTCTACAACAGCGGCTATAGAACGACCAGAACGGAAGCTAGAGATGAAGGCACAGATAGAAGGATAGAAACCGTAGGAGGGCAGTTTGGAAATTAAAGATTTATGCCAGACTCGATCGAAAACCTTCAAGATATCAAGTGCAATGGCAAAGCTTTCGCCAAAGTCCCGAAAGGAGGATGACCAGGAGTCTGAAAGTAGGTGAGAAGATCACCAGTGGAGCGTCCCTGACGGAACCCATACTGACGATCAGAAAGAAGGTTGTGACAGGAAATATGCTTTAAAATTTTCTGTTAAGAATTGACTCGAGAACTTTTGAGACACAGGATTGTCGGGAAGCCGACATGCATCCCCTCGGGCAGATGTAAGACTCACAGCTGTTACAGGCGTGCAGGTGACACCGCCTGCCGGACGTGAGTTTAGGATGAAACGCGGACAGGGGAGAAAGAGTAGAGATTCGATGGATTTTGTGTACAGCTGTGGGCAATAGGGAGGTGGAATAAGGAAGAGAGGTTGAGAGGAAGAAATAAATGGAGGAAGGAGGAGGGAGAGATAGAGAGAAGGAGTAATGATGGTGTTGGTCAAGTTGTTTACATAGGAAAAGTGTTGGCTAGGCAGTTCAGACCGTGAGAGCGTGAGCTGACTACGGGATATTGCGGTGTGGGAACCGAGCTGACGCAGCGAGTCTGATAGGGCCTCTACGGTGGATGAAGCGGGTGAGATGTGGGTGACGGCGTTGGGTGAGTGGGTGAAGTCATCACCCACCACACACCACATGACCCGCTGGCGAATATCGGCAACTTTCTGAGGCCAGAAAGGGGTACAGACCTCAGTTCAGACTAGAGGATAGAGCAGAGCTCTGGTGGACATCATGACGAAAGGACGCAGCCTGACGTAGCCTGGCGCGGAGACGTTGCTGTGTAGCCGAGAGTAAAGTTCCAGGGAGTCAGCAATGCGAGCACTACTGGTAGTAAGTGAAAGTACATGCTTTGTGACCGCGGGTACAACCGACTAGCAGTGCTATTTTATTTGTCTGTCGTCTGGGAAACAGAGTAAGGACTCTTATTTAGAAACGGAAGGAGTTAAGAACTAGTAAGGATTCCTAGTTAGAAACGGAAGGAGTTAAGAACTAGTAAGGACTCCTAGTTTGAAACGGAAGGAGTTAAGATTTTAAATGTTTAAGTGTGTTTTTCTTATACTGATGTAACAGTGATTTCATATATATGAGTGCTATATATATATAACAGCACTAGTGATTTTTACAAGACTGGCTTTGCTTTATTAAAATAGTGTTAGTATTCAAGTGACTTAAGAGTAGACGTGTATGTGCGGTTTTTTGGCACATTTGCACGTGAAGTGAAATGAGGTGGGAATTACCTCAGAGTTATTTGTAGATTTTTGTAAATACTATTTTGTAATTAAAGCCTAGAAAAGCCATATTACTTTTTCACTTCTCCCAGTTCCCAGTTCTAAGTACATGTGTGTAGTGGCATGTTAGTGAAGTCCCCCATGTCGCGCGTTGCCAGTGTCGAGGCGGATTTAGACCACGTTACCATTCACTATTAAATACGGGAGAATATATTCCCGAGAAATACCGTAACGACACCTGGGTAGCGGTGCGACAGGATGTTAAAGCAATTGGACGATAGTTAGAAGGTTGGGAATGGTCACCATTCTTTGGGACTGGCTGATTGAGAGCAAACTTCCAGCATGAAGGAAAGGTACACCCACAATCAAAAGTTCGTCGACAGTCCCTGTCAGGCATATGTTTCTACAGGCTGCCAATAGGTGGCGCAACGTTCTAGCACGAGCGAAGTGGGAAGTGGAGTCAGTCAA
>JAGKTI010021406.1:0-15760 GCA_018397915.1 Birgus latro | reverse complement strand
AGGAATAATTATACCTGACTTCCAATCCTCCGGGACTCTACCCTCCTCCCAAGCCAATCTGCACACCTTCCACCAAGCCATAATACGGCAATATGGCACTGTTGAAGTAGAGGGAAAACAAAGACTGGAAGAAGCACGAAAATATCAAGAAGAGAAGTAGGGCAGAAACGGACAGTAAGGAGAGAAAGACTGGTGATAAAAAGGCCCTCTTTAGTCGCCTCTTAAAGCAAGCAGGGATACTGGAAAAATATACCCCCCCCCCCTCCTCTTCATGAGGAAGTCCAGCTCGAAGTCTCCTTACATTTCGCTAGACAGAAAGAAGTGCCTGTGGGTGGCACGAACAATGTGGAAAAGACGTCCTATGGCGGAAGAGGGTATACATTCACTGAATAAAATAACAAGTGGCCTCGCTAAATCTGAATATTTTACTATTTCCTTCTTCATATTTTACCGTATTAACACCTGTTTGGTTAGTTTACAAGCGACACACTAAATTATGCAGCTCCTTTCATGTACGAGTATACTGATGCTTGTTCCCAACCCCAGCCAGTTTCATCAGCCATCAAAAATGACCAATATGAAATCAAGATGTACGGTTACCTTCATTCCTAGCATTTTCAGTAGTAGATACTGAAACTTCATGGTCAGGCCAACATAGGATTTTTTTTTTTTTTAATGCGAGGAAGAAGGAACTAAAGTAAGAGCAGCCCGAAAACTGTTCCTTCCAAGAAAAAAACAAAAACAATATAAAAGACAGCCAAATTCAAGATCCGATCATTTCGAGATGCCTGGACACACAGCGTTTGAAAGGCTGGGGATCATAGGAAGCAGGAAATACAGACAGAGAGAGACATTTCCAGAGTTGGCTTGTTGCATAAACGAAGGACTGGGAGTAACGGTTAACTCTTGCATTAGAGAGTTGGACACAAAAGGGACGAGAGTTTGTTGCTAGACGAGTGCTACGCGCCCGTCGTAGAGATGGAGGGATGCAAGCAGACAGTTCAGAGGAACAGTGACCATTGAAGTAGCGATAAAAAAGAGATAAAGATGCAACATGGCAGCGAAGTGACAGAGGTTGAAGGCAGCCAGTAAGAGGAAGAGTGTTAATGAGATGAAAAGCCACTGACTCCACCCTGTTGAGAAGAGCTGTATGTGGGAAGCCTCCCCACACATGAGAGTTGTACTCTACACAGGAACAAATAAAACTCGTGTATAAAGTCAACAACTGTACAGGGGTAAAGAAGGTATGGAGTCGGCTTAGCACACCTAATCTCTTGGAAGCAGATTTTACGAGAGATGTAGTATGATCTTTCCAACATAAGTCCCAAGTGAATGAAACCCCAAGCATGTTCAAGGATAATGCGGGATTGAGCTGAATATTATTAAACATTAGTGGGTACTCCTGTGGAAGATTCTGTCGGGTTGATAGGTGTAAGAACTGAGTCTTTGATGCATTACAAAACAAAAAAATCATTTTTACCACAGTCAGAGATACGAGCCAAGTCAGACACTGGGTGTGTCATAGCCTCATCCCTTGTTTGTTGAAGTAACTGCTGAAATGGATGTTGCAGGAACCGAATGGTAATGCGATGGGTGGAATCATCAGCGTACGAGTGGACAGGGTTAGATGTACAGCATAGAAGGTCATTAATGAATAAAAGCAAGTGAGTTGGTGATAGGACAGAGCCCTGAGGAACACCACTGTTGATAGATCTAGGAAAAGAACGATGGCCGTCTACAACAGTGGCTACAGAACGACCAGAAGGAAGCTATGGATGAAGGCACAGATAGAAGGTTAGAAACTGTAAGAGGGCAGTTTGGAAATTAAAGATTTATGCCAGACTCCATTGAAAGCCTTTGAGATGTCAAGTGCAATGGCAAAGCTTTTGCCAAAGTCCCGAAAGGAGGATGACCAGGAGTCTGAAAGGTAGGTGAGAAGATCGCCAGTGAAGTGTCCCTGACGGAACCCATACTGACGACCAGAAAAAAGGTTGTGACAGGAAAGATGCTTTGAAATTTTTCTGTTAAGAATTGACTCGAGAACTTTTGAGACACGGGATGTTAAAGCTATTGGACGATAGTTAGAGGGTTGGGAATGGTCACCCTTCTTTGGGGCTGGCTGAATGAAAGCAAACTTCCAGCAAGAAGGAAAGGTACAAGTTGATAGACAAAGGCAAAAGAGTTTACTTAGGCAGGGTGTAAGCACAGTTCTTGAGGACATTAGGAGGGACTCCATCAATAAACTGGTACTTTCATTTCTTGGTGGAAAAGGGCTCTTTCAGGAACACACCGGAAATCGCGTGCGGTAGTCAAAGGGTTAAACTACCTCAGTGCAGTCACAAGATAAATAAACTAGAATGGCACTCAGCAGATCACATACCTCCTCCAAGGTCCAACATGCAGCTGGAAAAAGACTATCCCCTATAAAAGCATATTTAAATCCGCTAGATCTTGAATTTTATATGGATCCGCGCCAAACTGTACACATTCGTAAATAACAACATCCCAAATATGCCTGATTTTTTTCATGAAGATCCATGAAATATTCATTGGAAAATTTACGAAAATGTCGTAAAACGCCCTATCTCGTAATGTTAAGGTGAAAAAAAAAAATCCTGGATCCGCACCAAAATTTAATGGATATCCATGAAATATTCACTAAAAAATTTATGAAAATGTCGAAAAACGCCCTCGCAATGTTAAGGTAAAAAAAAAAAAAATCCTGGATCCGCACCAAAATTTAATGGAGTCTATTCTGGGCCAAGGTCCATTCTTCCACCAAGTTTCGTGGAAATCCGTCCAGTAGTTTTTGTGCAATCTTGCTCACAAACCAACCAACCAACAAACAAACAAGCGGACAGGGGTGAAAACATAGCCTCCTTGGCGGAGGTAATAAATAAATAAATAAATGTGTCAACCAAGTGGAGATTAGAGTGGTTCAAGAAAGATAAAGGTCGGTGTAATGAAGGCATTATATTTAACATTGTACGAAGTATGAGTGGCAGGTGGGGGCGCACACCAACCACTCACTCGATGTAGTGCTGCTTTGGGTGTCTGCCCTTTCCTCCCTCCTCTTCTGTCTTTCTTTCCTTCACTCCTTCCTATTCCTTCTGCCTAAGGGTGACTCTACACCAGGAAACCATTTACTGCGCTGGGTGGTAACCATATAACCAAATTATGGTGCCTGGTGATTTAGTGGGCAATTACGGCGCTCCAATAGGACCGAGCCTGTGTAGGTTTACATCCAAGGGGTGGTTGGGGTTTATTGCTCATGTAATGCCACTGTGGGATGAGTGAGGATGGTCACTTCCATTTTAAATGGCAGGACCAACATGCCTAGCCCCGGGCTGCTACGCTCCTCATGGGGTGGCATAGGATTGGATGATGGATGGATGACTAAGTATCGAGGCTGCAAGGAAACGTGCTGATGTCCACATTAGCGTGTGGGAGCCAGACGGGTATGGCGTGAATCCTAAAAGGCAAAAGTGAGAGCAGTGGAAATAAAACTGTTAAAGGATGTGTGGTGTGCTCACAGTAGGTGGTATGGTTGTACTGAGAATGGATGCTAATAGGGTGTAGAGTTGACGTAAGTTTGAAGGAAGGAAGAGATGTGATACTTAAGAAAAAATAAAATAAAATAAAATAAAGGATACATACATGTGCGAGAAAGCAATGTATGGAAATTGAAGATCTAAGGAAGCGAGTCAGTGCCAAGGGATCAAATTGCCCGAGGGGATGAAGAATAAGAGTGAACTAGACAAGGGGGCGGATGCACTAATGCGTCACCGCAAGGTAACAGTAAGGGCGCCGCCGCTACAGTCCCCATACGATGGTCAGTGTTTTGCCATGCACTAACATTTCTCGCACCATCGTACGATGACCGCAAGGCTAAGGGCGGAGAAAAACTCGCTGTGTTTGGGGGAATTTTTCCCCGTTCAGTTTTCATCGCTTTGGCCAATCACAACGCAGGATACTTTTCTGCCTAGAAGCTTCAGTCAATCATCGTGTTTGTTGACATTGACTCCCAGCTGACGAGAACTCAAAAACAAAACAGGGGACAGGCTTGAATGTAATTATATGAAGTGTCTGTCAGTTTTGGAAGTGCAGTGAGCAGAAAAGAGTATTCACATTACTACCGCCACAACTACTGCTGCATGTTGTGCAGCAGTACTGTACATTACTATTATTTTACAATAGTGTACATTATCTTCAGTATATTGTACAGACTACTCGTATAGTTAAAATTACAGTTACAATACTACGACATTAATGTGCTTTGTGCAAAACTAAACTGACTGCTGTACACTGTACACTAATGTACATGATATGTCAAACAAAGCACCCTAGATAAAGCACCCTGGGATAAAAGCTCCAGCAAAGAAAATAAATTTGTGTATTATATCTTTTATTTGTTTAACAGTAACCTATCCTGACCTAACAACCTAAAGTAACCTGACCTATGGTAACTAAACAACCTAAGCTAAGCCAACCAACCTAACCTAAACCTAACCTTAACCAAACAACTTAACCTTACCTAACTAAATAACATAACCTAACCAAACTTAACTGAAGAAACATAGCAGTCACATAAAAAAAAAAAAACTGGCCAAACAAGCTAAATTTATCTAACCTTAACCTTGGTCAGAGTTTCACATACTGCTCTCAGTCATTCCTCACTTTTGCCAGGAAATACCGGATAATTCCTCTCAAACTCCCAAGAGGTGATTACATCCCTCCTCGGAAGTTTTGAATAATCATATACTCAAGAGTTAATCTTAAAATTTTATGGCACTGAATTTAGTGGTTTAAGGGAAATTTTTGGAAAGTTAGGGGAATATTACTAAGATTTTGTACTTTTATGTGGGCATGACAATTGTGTGAGGATCCAAATTTTGTCCCTACTCTTAGAAAGCACAAATCAAAAGCCAAAAACCATGAAATCTAATCAACATAACAGGCTTTTATGACTGTTTGGCTTTTTTAAGTACTTCCCACCTTGAAATGTCAAAATACCCCTTGCCCTCTTCACCCAACTTAAACTCTCATATGTTAACTCAACCTTAAAATTAAATTAGCCTAACATAATAAATTTAACTAACTTTAACCTACCCAGTTCCAATAATAAACAATCCTAACTTAAATAACCCAAGTTTAAAATAATACTGTAAAAGTAACCAAAGCTTAGCCTAACTCTTAGACTAACCTAATTTCACCCAACACTCACATAACAGTAAATTAGCCTAACCTATGTTTAACATAGCTAACCTTACCATTACTCAGTCCAAAAATAAACAAACCTTACCCAACAAAAGTTAACCTAATCTAACTGACATTTAAACCAACCTAACCTAACCTAATTCTTAAACAAACCTAACCTAACCCAACGCTAACCTAAGCTTAAATGAGCCTAAATTAAACTAAACTAACATTACCATATCCCAAACCACAAATAATCAAACCTAACCCAACAAAACTTAACCTAATCAAACCTAACCTTGATTTTAAATTAACCTAACCTAACCTAACCTATCTTGAAACTATATTAGTAAGGGGATTTTGTTGTAGGGACTTGACTTATTAGGCTATTCTCCTAGGGGATCTTGTCCTGACAGTGTATACTACTGCACAACACATTATGCTACTGTACAGCACTACACCTAACACTATTACACACTAACCTAAGCATGAGCCTAAATTAAACTAAGCTAACTTTACCATAACCCAAACCACAAATAAAGAAATCTAACCCAACAAAAGTTAACCTAACCTAACCTATCTTGAAACTATATTAGAAAGGGGATTTTGTTCTAGGGGCTTGACCTATTAGGCTATTCTCCTAGGGGATCTTGTCCTGACAGTGTACACTACTGCACAACACATTATACTACTGTACAGCACTACACCTTACTCTATTACATAAGCTTAAATGAGCCTGAATTAAACTAAACTAACATTACCATAACCCAAACCACAAATAATCAAACCTAACCCGACAAAACTTACCCTAATCAAACCTAACCTTGATTTTAAAATAACCTAACCTAACCTATCTTGAAACTATATTAGAAAGGTGATTTTGTTCTAAGGGCTTTACCTATTAGGCTATTCTCCTAGGGGATCTTGTCCTGACACTACTGCACAACACATTATACTACTGTAAAGCACTACACCTTACACTATTACATAAGCTTAAATGAGCCTAAATCAAACTAAACTAACATTACCATAACCCAAGCCACAAATAATCAAACCTAATCCAACAAAATTTAACTTAATCAAACCTAACCTTGATTTTAAATTTACCTTACCTATCTTGAAACTACATTAGAAAGGGTATTTTGTTGTAGGGGTTTGACCTATTAGGCTATTCTGGGGGATCTTGTTCTGACAGTGTACACTACTGCTCATTATGCTACTGTACGGCACTACACCTTACACACTAACATTACTGTATACTACTGTAGGCTACAACATTAAAGCACACCATAATTTTCTATCAACCTAACGCATACTTTAATAATGTAAAACACTAATGTACTCTACAGCACTACACAACACTGATGTGCACACAATACAGTAGAACACTAATGAACACTAATACTGAAACCACTAATTTACACTAATGTACAATTCACCACACTGTATATTGTTGTATAGCATCTCTATAAACTACCCAGTATAGTGAAATAACTCGTTTACACAAGAGAGAATGCTTAATTTAATTCATTTCCGAGTGGCTGAAAGATACGGGAGACGTTAAGGGTGGTCGGGACCACCCTTAGCGGCGATCGTAACTCCAGCTCCCGTAAGGTCTCTGAAAGTGTTTAGTGCATGCCAACTTCCGACGCCGCTCCCTTTTCCCCCCGCCCGTAACGAGTTATGGGACTGCAACTGTGTTACTGCATCCAGCCCAAGGACTGCACGAGGAACGCGTTTCAAAACATTATAATCAACGGAAAGCCTATCTAACAGATATTAGTCAACTGCATCTGAAAGGACGATATGCAATAAGAATGTTCAAATATTTTTTGTTTTTGATGTAGAACTCAGATATTGATGACTTGCATATGAATGATTTTTATGTCCCATTTCACTGGACACACTGATCATTAGTTTTGTTACCCTTCTGCTATCTTTAGGTTCCTGGATCCTACTTCACCCTATCACTTGGTGGAAATTTGCACTCCCACCTGTTCAACGTTACATTAAACTGCATATGACGCATGACCAGTTTTGTCATATGAAGGGGTACATGAGGGATGTGCATATGGTACATGGAATAAAGGAAGGGAAAGGATATTTGAATTTGGGGAGGCAATGAACATGACTGTGTGCAACATGCATGTTATGACAAAATATAAGTTGATTACATGTGAGACTGGGGGAAATCGTATCCAGACTGACTATTTCCTGGTCAGGAGGCTGACAGGTTGGTGATGGAAGTTAAAAATCATAGGGAGTGAAGAGTATGTAGGACCTATGCACTCAAGAGGAAAATATAAAAGTTGAAAAACCAAGCAGTAAGGAATGCCTTCTATAACAGGATGAGAAGGGCTGTAGCTGGACAGGGAGTTGTTGACAGAAGTGTTGATGAACAGCACAGAGCTCTCAAGAAAATCTCTTTTGAATTACTAATTCTGTGAGCAGATAGACGAGGGACCCTCCAAGACATAAGGTTACATGGTGGTGGGATGAGAGTGAGGAAGCCAGTTAAGGAGAAACGAAGACTTTCCCGGAAATGCAAATGTGGTGGTGAGAGAGGATACCTGGCTGCCAAGCACAGGGTTAGAAAGGAGGTATACAGGGCAAATCCAAGCCTCAGAAACTTTTACTGGATAATCTAAATAGTGTTGAAAGGTAAAATATGGTATTTAAAATGGCAAATCTGATGAAAAAGGAAACAGAAATGATACAGGTAAGTAGTGTGTGAAGAATGATGAGGGGAAAGGTAGTGGTGGACAGCAAAATATTAAAGACATCTCGAGACAGCATTATAATCGGCTACTGAATGAGAAGTTGACATGAACAGGGAAGGTTTGGAGTCAACAGATCCACTATTCAGCCCTTGGCCTTTGATTAATGTTGCTACTGTGAACAAGGGAATAGAGAGGAAGTTGTTGGGGTAAGGGGTGAGAGTGATTAGGTTGACTGCTGAAGGCCTCAGGAAATACATGAGTGGGTTTAGTTTCTGATTTGTTAAATATGATTATTTATTCCTGTGTTGTCCCAGATGAATGGCTGAAAAGTGTGACTGTAAATGTGTACAAGGGGAAGGGTTATGCCCTGGAAGAGGAAATTATAGAGGCATAAACCTTTTAGACCAGTTATAGGGAGTCCTAGAAAGTATGATTTGGGAAAGAGTAAATATGAATGAGATATAGTTTGGGTTCACGTCAAACAGAGGGACCACTGATGCCATATTCATTGTCCAACAGCTTCAGGAAAAATATATAGGAAAGAAAAGGGAGCTGTACTTTTTGTTGATTTGGAGAAGGCGTCTGACTGATTTCCTAGGGAGTTGAAGTGAGCAATGAGAAAGCTTAGGATCAAGAAGTAGCTGGTTAAAGTGGTTGTAACTATATATAAGAGTGCTTGCACCCAGCTGAGTGAATGGAGATTTGAGCAATGAGTTTTCTGTGAATGGTGCAATGCATCGGGGGTCAGTCTTGAGCCCCTCATTGTTTGTCATGGTGCTTGAAGTTCTCTTATGTAACTTCAGAAATGGTACCCCATGGGAGATGTTGTATGCTGATGACTTGGTGTTGATTGCAGTGAATGAAAGTGAGGCAGAGGAAAGATTTACAAAATGGACAGATGGAATGGGGCACGAGGATCTGAAGGTAAATACAGAAAAAACATAAGTGACATCTAGGGCTGGTGATGGTAGTCAAAACAGAGGGAGTGTGGCCATGTGCAGTTTGCCACAAGGGCATGGGAAGTAACTCCATCCTGTGCATTATTTGTGATAAGAGGGAGCAAAAGAAATGTGGTGGTATTAAAGGTACACTATGAGATAATGCTGATTTCATGCGTGCGTTGTGTCGAGGAGAGCACATGGAGAGGGTCAGGTGTGATAAGATTGATCTTGTTGGTGAGTCTCTTCAGTGTGTACAGGAGTTCTGTTATTAGGGGGGATATGTCATGTGCTGGAGGTGGGGCTGGAGCTAGTTCTGTGGCTAGGGTAAGGAGTGCTGGAAGAAGTTCAGGGAGCTGTTGCCTCTCTTGACACTGAGAGGGCTCTTTCTCCAGGCTAAGGGATCTTTGTATGCAGCATGTGTTTATGCTGAATCTAGGGGTGGATGTAGGGAGGAGTGAAGTGATGGTCTTCGAGAGAAGTGAAGCCAGTGAATGTACAGTGAGACTGGATGGGGAGGATATGGAGAATGTGAGTGCATTTAAGTGCTTGGGTGGTGTGATGAGTGGGGATGGAAGTCTGGAGGGTGAGGTGCTTGAAGGGGTGCAGCAGGGTGGGGAAGGTCGCTGGTTCGTTGAGAGCAGTGATGGGAGGCGGGGAAGTGAGCATGGAAGTGAAAAAGTTGTTACATGACAGTATTGTGATGCCAACTCTAGCATGTGGAGGTGAGGCTTGGACCCTGTTGAAGGGACGGGGGTCGGGTGGGAGCAGTGGAGGTGAGTTGTTTGGGAGGAGCATGTGGAGTCACATGGGGAGACGGGCTGGCAAATGAGGGGGTGAAGGAGCATTGTGGTGGGGATGTGGACGTGATAGAATGCGTTAGGAGAAACACGTTAAGGTGGTTTGGGCATGTGGAGAGGATGGAAAGTGAAAGACTGACGAGGAGAGTGTATGTGAGTGAGGTGGAGGGGAGGAGTGGGAGGGGGAGGCCAATGATGAGATGGAGGGACGGAGTGGAGAGGTATATGCGAGAGGGGAGCGGGGTAGTGAAATGGCGGGGGACAGAGTGACATGGAGGCGATTTGTTTGTGGCCACCCCGTGCGGGATTGAGGCGTCTGGCAGTAGATAGACAGATAGATGTGTTTGTGCTGTATGGTGGTGAGACCTGGGCAGTAAAGGAAGAGGATAATTGTAGGCTCAAACATTCAGAAATGGCAATGATAAGGTAGATATGTAATGCAATTTTTAATTGAGGCCTGGGGAGGCTAGGATTATAATTAAAGAGTTGGGAGGAAGGATAGGACTGGAGTGTAATGATGTTGTGATGAGGAGGTGTAGACTGAGATAGTTTGGGCATGTTGAGAGAATGAAGGATGACAGTTTGGTGTAGAAGGCGAGAGGAGTGAATGTCAGGGTTAGGGTTGCAAGATGCAGATGTAAAAAGGCCTGAGATGAGGTCATACAGTGTGACCTCAGGGATAAGAGACTGAACAGAGACGCTGCCAGAGATCTGGCAGTGTGGAGAGCTGCGATTAAGTGACCAAGAACAACGCATGCAAGCGTGTTGGAGTCTTTATAAACTATATGATACCACCACATGATTATATTCAGCTTATGAAAGAAGTCTGCCAGCTAGGAAAGACAGGATTTAAACCATCCCTCTATTACCATTAACTAATGGCACTGACAGGTCATCTAGCTTTGTTTTCTTAAGTATGTTCTCCACTTGTATTTGATTCTTGTCACCATCATACATTAAACTTAGAAGGCCTTACATAGTCATGGAGTTCCCCTACTCATTAACTGACAACAAAGTATCTAGCTTTGTCATTATGATTATGCCTTCTGCTGCACTACCTCTTCTCCCCCCCCCCACCCCTCTCTCATATAATGTTCCACTCTTCTTGCACACTCAAGTACAGCAGTATTTTTCTTTAAACAGTAACCTTATATATCACCCTATTTACATGATCTTTGGTGTCAGTACCACCTCAAGTACAGTATTTCTCCACCATTCCACACCTCTCTTTTCCATTCAAGGCATACTTACTTATGCAATTCTTCTAGTCTTGATAAGGCCATTGCCAACCATACAAATCCACAAATTAGTGTTTCAATATAACTTTCAAGGCAGTGTTCCCTCAGGAGCACTGCTCTCAGCTTCAAAAGGAGAAAGAAAAGTGGAGAAAACCTACATTATTTAATACATTAATTATGAACATCTGACATCTACTTACGTCAAGACCAGAGAGATTCTCATCTGTTACATATAAAAAAGAAAACAAAGATATTATATTGGTCCTGCAGCATCATATAAAATATACCTCAGCACAGACAACAGTCACACCAATTTTCTGCTGGAGAACATGTTTCTCACAACTCGTCTATGCCTAAGATTTCTCACAAAGCACCCAAATCAGGTTAAGTCGTGAGCCTAACATTATTACCAGGTCTATATATCATACCATCTTCCACAGCAGTCCCTCATAAAACTGTTAAGTAGTTTAAGATCAAAATGGTGTTAAGAAGAGTCTAACTGGAAGGATAATTATGTCAACAAATACCCAAAATACACAACCTTCTAGGATACAAATACAGATTAGCACACAACTGGATGTATGTTACCTCACAAACAAGAAACATACCCTTGACATTATACCAACTTAGATACTAGCATTTCCTTCTTGATGTTACCATTCACTACAGTTCTACTACTATAGCTTATGCCTACATTACTCTAAGACTCATAAAAGATATTTTGGTTATGTAAGTTTGCGTATCTTGATTCACATATAAACCAAATAAGCTGGCAAGACTTACCATATTTATCTGTCTTGGAATCTACCCTAAATTTATTTTAATTAATTGCAATAAAAATAGTGATGACCACTATATTATCATATACAAATTATTAATTAAATTAGAATGAAAACTTACTGGCTAAAAAAATCCAGCAAGACATGATAAAGGTTTGAGGACTATGGAACAGACTAATAGCGTGGACGTTTTATGTCCTGAAAGTTAGCCTGTCCCAGGAGTCCAATACCTGCACCAATAGCTTCCCTCTTCAAACCTTGTGGTGGCATTAGTGGTGGGCATTGTTGTATCAGTGGTGGGTTTGATGATTGGCGCTGCTGGAGTGGAGTCTGACGCTGCTGTTGTGGGGACTGCTGAGGTGTTGGGTTGCGATTAAATTGGTTAGTATTAGGGCCAGTACCACCTTGTTGTGGTGTCTGGTTACGCTGGAACTGATTTGTGTTAGGACCACTGCCACCTTGTTGTGGTGTCTGATTACGCTGAAACTGGTTAGCGTTAGGACCAGTACCACCCTGCTGTGGTGTCTGGTTGCGCTGGAACTGGTTGGTATTACTACTAGGACCACTATCTGGCTGTGATTGATTGCGCTGGCCGAATGGTGGGTTGTTGTTGGCTCCTGGACCACTGCTTTGTTGCTGTTGTGATTGATTTCGTTGATTAAATGGAGAGGTATTATTACTAGCACCACCTGGACCACTCCCCCCCTGCTGAGACTGAGGCCCCTGGTTGCGCTGGAACTGGTTGGCACTGTTGCCAGGACCACCTTGCTGTGGTCCTGTTTGGTTGCGCTGTCCAAATGGTGTGTTGTTGCTGGCACCTCCAGGACCACCGCCTTGTTGCTGTTGTGGTTGGTTACGATTGTATGGGGTATTGGTATTACCACCACCAGGGCCCATACCACCTTGCTGTGACTGCTGGCCTTGATTATATGGACCACCAGTATTTCCACTGCTAGGCCCCCCTTGCTGCTGCTGTGAAGCCTGGTTACGCTGATTGAATGGGTTGTTATTGCTCGTATTAGCAGGACCACCACCACTGCCAGGTCCACCACCACTCTGCTGTTGACGCTGCTGATATGGGTTGTTGCCGGGGCCACTACCTGGTCCACCCATCCCTGGACCACCACCCATACCAGAACCACCACTGCCAGAACTACTACCTGGTCCACCCAATCCTGGACCACCACCAGGACCACCCATTCCGGGACCACCACTGCCAGGCCCACCACTGCCAGGTCCACCACTACCAGGTCCACCCATTCCTGGACCACCACTACCAGGTCCACGGCCACCACCTCCAGGACCACCACTGCCAGGGCCACTGCCAGGTCCACCCATTCCAGGACCACCACTTCCAGGGCCACCACTACCAGGACCACCCATTCCAGGTCCATCTCTGCTAGGACCACCCATTCCAGATCCATCTCTGCCAGGACCACCCATTCCAGGTCCATCTCTACCAGGACCACCTATTCCAGTGCCATCTCTACTAGGACCACCCATTCCAGGACCACCAATGCCTGGGCCACTGCTGCCTGGGCCACTGCTACCAGGACCACCACTACCGGGGCCACTGCCAGGACCTCCACTGGGACCACCACCACCACCCTGCTGTTGCCGTTGCTGGTAGGGGTTATTCCCACTGCCAGGACCACCACCCACACCTTGCTGCTGGAAAGGGTTACCTCCCCGATTATCCTGGAAGCGATCATCAGGATTTCCCTGTTGGTATCGCTGGTCCTGCTGGCCACGCTGATCCATGGCCATTCGCTGATCTTGATCCATGCGTTGGTAGCGCTGATCTCTCATTCGGTCATAGTCACCATAACGATCATCATGTCCACTCTGCTGTAAAAAAAAAAGGGATTTTTACAAATTACAAGATATACATGAAGGTCAGATGGGTAAAGTAGACTGATATGAATGGACATGGGAACTCTGCAATAAATGCAATTTTCTATGAATGCAAATATACAGTCAAACAAGTGGCTCACAAGGCCTCCGTAGTTGCCGTAGTTTCCACCACCACCAATACTGTTGTAACTGCTCCCTTGGCTGCCACCATAGTTTCCACCACCCTGACCACTACCAAAGTCACTGAAGCTACTGCTGCCACCTTGCCGTGCTAATATGGCTCTGCTCATCTGCTGTGCTTCCTGCTCCCTGATCATCAATTCTGAAATACATTTTAGAGTACAAAATTATATGTACAGAAATGCACATGATATGGATTGCACCCTTTTTCTTAAGTCAGCAAAATGATTATACCTCAAAGGTGTATGTGATGCAAACCTACAGTAAAGAAAGAACAAAAAATTGCAACAATGATTTTCTGTGTGAGGTGGAGCTAAGTCATCAAAGGCCTGGATTCCTTTGATTCCTCCTCCCTCTTTTTTTAATAATATCTTGTGAATGCTCTGTTTTGTGAAGTGGTCTTCTTGTGGCTTATTGATGGCTATTAGGTTATTAGGTTGTGTGCTTGTTCATCATGCTGGGGATAGTTCCATCACTGTTTGATAAGGTTTAATGGACTGGTGGGATCTGTTTTTTTAATGTTTGTTTGCTCTATATTATATAACCTATATCATCTACAATTTTACCCGTTGTCTTACTTCAATTTTTTATCAGTTCGTTGAAAGTGCTGTTTTGGGTGTCTGGTTGGTGCTTGAGAGGTAGGCTTTCACATGGCACCCTGATATATATGACCAGAGCTATCTGGTAACGCAAACTATTCCCCAATTCATTCCCTATCACATGAGAGGAGGATGGAGCACTGCAAATGAATGGCAACTTCAGCATGCAATCCACTCGGTTCATATTCAGTTGAACCTGGGACCACAACATTTATTGCTTCTGTTGGTGGAGTTTTCCCGTTAAACTACTTGTCTCATTGACGAGTTGTGCGATTTGTGGAAAGACACCAGAGTTGATATTTGTAATGTCACCACTAGGTATATAAAATTTACTGCCTGTAGTAACAGGATGGAGACCAAGAGATTAATGAGGAGAGTATATGCAACTGAAGTGGAGGGGGGAGGCCGCAGATGAGAGGGAGGGATGGAGTGGAGAGGTATATGAGGGGGATGTGAGCTGGAAGCAAGGCAGTGAAGTGGCACTGGACAGGGCGACATGGAGGTAATTTGTCTGAGACCACCACTTACGGGACTGAAGCGTCTGGCAAGAGATAGATAAATAGTAACACCCTACTGAAGATGGTGACTGCTTTGTCAAATGTTGGAGAAAAAATAAATAAAGAAAATTGATTCTACACTGAGTGACAAGTCAAATGGTTTCCTGCACATCAGGTAACCAATTACTACACTGGGTGGTAATCATATAACCAAATTGTGGCGAATGGTGATTTAGTGGATAATTATGGTGCTCCAATCAGATTGAGCTGTTGCAAGATTATATCCATGGAGTGGTTGGGGTTTATTGCCCATGTAATGTCACTCAGGGATGACTGAGGCTGGTCGCGCTCATCTTAAATGTCAGGACTAACTTGCCTAGCCTCGTGCTCCTACACTCCTCATGGGGCAATGCTGGATTGGATGATGAATGAATGAAATTAGACTGCAAGTCTTCAATGTTTCATCTCGTGTGAACTTTTATGTTTGAATTCTTGTAATGTGTGAGGTTTTTCATGTTTTGGCAGGATTTGCATTGTGTACATTTATTACAATGAGGAGGTGGTTAAATCACGGGAATTGGAAGAAGAAGAAAAAAAAAAAAAGGACACCTTTATTTCATAACTGTTAAGAGTGGCCAGTGATGTAGGTTTATCATAAAATTGTTCATCCATTAATTCACCCTAAAATCCTCAGCTCAATCCCAACAACAAAAATCCATACTGCCACTCACCTCTGCGCAGTCGTTCAGTTTCGTGCTCATGCTTCACAATAGCTAGGCGCCGCTCAAGCTGCTCAATTTCAGCTTGAAGATCAGACTCCAACAACATCTTCTTCTCCTTATACATCTCATAGAGACGCTTCCATCGCAAGCCATATTCCCACTCAAAACTATTGCGATCAGCAAACCTAAAATGTACAGGAAAGTGAAAACAAACATCAAGTCACAAGAAAAGCACAA
>JAGKTI010021405.1:0-15761 GCA_018397915.1 Birgus latro | reverse complement strand
TGAAACAGGAAGAGGAGGGGGATGTGTGTGTGTGTGTGTGTGTTTGTGTGTGTGGAAAGAGAGAGAGAGACGGGGAATGGGGTGGGGGAGGATGAAAGGGAAGCAGGAAAAGGGATGGTATAAAAGAGAGGGGAGAGGAGAAGAGGGGGGAGGGGGGAGTTGGCGAAAGAGACCGGAAGTAAAGTATATCCGGGTTTCTGTCCCACTGCACTTCCGCCAAACGAGCACTATTATTATCTTTTATTTTTTTGGCCAGGTGAGTATATTTATTCGTTTATTATCATTATTATTATTATTATTTTAAAGGGTTTTGGGTCGAGGTTGCCATAAGATTTTATTTATTGGCATTATTTCTTTCATTTAATTTATGTATATACCCAGATATTGAATGGAAATGGAAAAATATCTGATGGAATTGTCTAGCTTTGAATTTAGTAACAGTGCACATTAATAAAACAATTGTACTCTCTCTCTCTCTCTCTCTCTCTCTCTCTCTCTCTCTCCTCTTCTCTAAACTAAGCCCCCTGTCTCTGCCACCTACAGAAGCGGCTACAGAAGGAGTTGATGTCACTATTGAAGGAGCCGCCCCCAGGAGTCACCGTTGATGTGGACCAAGCACACACCAAGCTGACAGAGTGAGTTTTGGCGCATTCTACTACATTCTGCCACACTTTACTGCACTGTGCCATACTCTGCTACACTTTGCCACACACTAGCACTTTCGGCCGTCCTGCCACACTCTCTCACACTCAGCTACATCTGCTGCTCTTTATCACATTTCACACTGTTTACATTCCATCAGTTTTCCATCATCTCACTACTTCATTCCACTGTAGCACAACCCCAGTCCACCATACTCCACCGTACCCCTCCACACTCTACCACAACCTCTACCCTCAGATTCACTCTTCTACCCTCCACATCTTTCCACAATCCACCACAGTATTACACCCCATGCACATACACATTCCATCATAGGCTCATTCCACCATACCACTGCTTTACATCATCATATTTCACCGTACCCCTCCGCTCTTGCGCACTCTTTTATCCTCCACTAGACTCGTGCCACCACTAAAGTTAACTGCACGTGTGGATCAGGATAATACCGAACTGACAGAATGGGCATACCGCATTCTGGCACACCCCATTACACCACACTCCACCAGTCTGTTACTACTCTCTCCATTCCCTCTTTCCTCCAAGCTCCACCACAGTCATGCTTTCATCTCCCACCAAACTCCTCATCTCTACCACATTCTACTCATCCACACTCCATTCCACCACATTCCACCAGTTTACTCCTCTCGTCCATTCCGTTCCACAGCGCTTTCCTGCTCAGTTACCTCTTTCCCCAGCCTCTCTTCCCGGCGTTAATCGTTCAGTATATTCTCCTTCCAGTATTTTCCACTGCCCATATTTTTCCTTCCCCTACCCTACCAAAATCCTCCACACCCCTTCCACAAGAGGAGGGATAGTGTATTGTATTCTTGTTACCGCCAGGCGATTTTATTCAGTTCAGGAGGAGGACCGGGTGGTGAAGAAGGTAAGAACAGTGGCCATTAAGCTCCCCCCTTGCCCCCCCCCCTTTTTCAGCTTTAAATCTAGATAGAAAGGTGATAGTGAAATGCGGGTAGCGAGGTCCTAAGAGTTTGCAGATTGATTGGCCCTTTTGGTAAAATGAGTTCTAATATTCTTGCTACCCCCAGACAAATTTATTTCACTCAGGAGAAAGCCTTTTTACGAAGAGGTGATAGTGAAATTTGGATAGTGATCTAAGATTTTTTTTTTTTTAGATGCAGAGGAGAAATCCTTAATCATCAAATGAGAAGACAAATTCAGATTTAGTCCACTCAGCCATGTTAATTATTGATAATGCGTTCAGTGCGGTGATGGCATTTATTAGGAGTTAAATATAAGTAGTGGTGTCCCAAGAGATTACTGGAGCAAATTGCCACCCTTTCACTACGATGATTGGAGTAAATTGCCACCCGTTCACTACGATGACTGGAGTAAATTGCCACCCTTTCACTACGATGACTGTTTTTCCTTTATTATTACTGCTGCTGCTAGTTGAATGTACTTGATTTTTGTGAAACCAGTATTATTTGAAGATAATGAAATATGGGTAGCAGTATCCTCAGAGTTTACTAGCGCGATGTTTTTTTCCCAACCCCTCCTGATTTTTTTCCCTTTGTGTGTGTGTGTGTGTGCGTGTAGAGAGAGGGGGGGGGGGTTACACGAATAAATAAAAACAGGACCTTAGAATTCCCCCAAAAAAAAAAATCCATGGAGCAAGACCGGACATAAACCTTCAGGCCTGATATGCACCATCGTGGGATCAGGAGGTCCCATAATAGGAAGTTGGATGCTATTTACCTTTTTCTCGATATATTGACGATAGCTTTCTTTCGTATTCATAGACCGTCTTGCTTGTATGAGAGTCGGAAATGGAAAAGTAGTTGAGAGAAGAAAGGGAAGGAAGAGAGAGAGAGAGAGAGAGAGAGAGAGAGAGAGAGAGAGAGAGAGAGAGTGTGGAAGAATAGAACTGTTTGAAGAGGGAAGATTAGGAAGACAAGACTAAGAGAGGAATGAGTGATAAAAAAGTATCCGATTTGTGCTTCCAGGATGTGCAAAAGTGTGGAATGTAGGCTTAAAAGAGGAAAGAAAATAACAGAGAACGGAGGAAAGGTGAGTAGATGAAGAAAGATAAGACAACAGCAAATAAAGAAGGAAGGAAAGAGTGAAGAGGTGAAGAAAGATGGAGGAATGAAGGAAAAATTAAATAGTAAGGGAGAAGCAGTTAAAGATGGGAAAAGAAAGGAAGATTGAGAGTACAAAAGAAAGGTGGAGGAAAACTGATAAATCAACAGGGAAGAGTAGAGGTGGTGGGGGTAGTGTATTGGTTAAGGTTAAAGATGGAAGAAAAAGAAAAGAAACGAAGGTAGAGGAGATTAAGAAAAATGAAAGTTGAGATGTGTGGGATATGCTCTAAGGAAGTGTTACAGCAAAAGATGGAAAAAGATGAAAATAAAAAGTAAGAACCAAGGGATATAAATGAGTAGACTGAAGGAAGAAAAAACAAGGCTGTGGAAGTAAAAAGAGGGGGAAACTGGATAAACTAAAAAAAGAATTTGGAGTGAGAGGGAATTCGGAGCGAGAGGGAAAAAGACTGGGAAAATAACAGGGAAAAAGTGTGGATGCAAACAAAAGATTCAGAGAGAGAGAGAGAGAAAAAAAAAAAAGACGAACAATAAAAGGAAGAAGTGTTGGAAATAAATGTGAGAGAGAGGGGGGGGAATAAAAAGGAAGAAGAGGGGATAAAAGTGGGAGAGAGGAAAAAGGGTGCAAAAATAAAAGGGAAAAAGTGTGGGATGAGAGAGCGAGAGAGACATAAACAAAAGAGTCCAAGTGAGAGGGTGAGGAAGAAAGCACTGCAGTCTTGGTTCCGAACCAGACCAAAAGTTGTACCACTGTCCCAGGAGGTAGGGGTGAGAGGTGCAGGCAGTATAAAAGCTCAGAGTGGAGATAATGGACTTTTTTCATACTGGTTTAGGAGGCATTCCAGCACCTTCCATTCTCTCTCTCTCTCTCTCTCTCTCTCTCTCTCTCTCTCCTCTTTCATATCTTTCTCCTTTCCAACCCTCTTCTCATCCTTGGTCTCCACCTCACCCACATCCAGTTTTTAAGTCAGTTACAGTAAATGTTAAGGTAAGAAAGATCAGTGACTTTTCCATCTGTCTCTCTTTCATGCATGTGCATTTTTTCCCTCAAGCTATCAAGGTTTGCATTAAAATAAAAGAATCTGTGTCTATAAGTGCTTCTTTCTGTCTTCTGCTCCACCCTCCACTTTACTCAATTCCTTTCTTTTACAGATGGGTGGTTCACATGGAGGGTGCATCGGGAACTCTCTACGAGGGCGAGAAGTTCCAGCTGCAGTTCAAGTTCTCACCCAAATATCCCTTTGACTCTCCAGAGGTAAGGCAGGGCTGTGTGTGTTTGAGATGCCTTATTATTAGCAACCTGTTTTGATGTTCATGTTGCCATCGAGTCCAAGTGTATCACAGAAAATTTGCCGATCAAAGGTCCAGCTGTAATTCTGTACTGTACCTTTATATTTTCTCACCAGAATATTCCTGCCATTTTTGTACTGTGATATTTGAGGTACCTGGTGGTATAGTAAGTCCATGTCATCAGTAAGCATTTTGCCATTCTCATTTTCTCCACAAAATCCAGTGCCGATTACAGGAAATTTGGCTTTTAAAGTTTCAGCAGTACTTTAGGTTCTTGCACAAATCTCTTCAAGTCTCCAGAGATAAGAAAAGACTGAAGCTACTATCCTCGTTATATCTCAGTTTCCCCTCAATCACTGGTTCCAGGTGTGTGGATAAAGGTGCAATGCTGTATTTTGGAACACATTCTTGATATATAATGAAGACTGCTTGTATAGTGACCTGAGGCACCAGTTTGTTATGTGCTTTGTGCAGATTTGAATCCTAAGAGTTGGTTGGAAGTTTTCAACCATTCAGTGTCATCAGTGGTGTACATTGGCCACATAGCTACAGGCACCTTTAAATGTTACAGATTTTGGTTGCCCCAGTTTGGACCACACAGGAACATTAAAGGACTGGTTGTTACATATTACCAGTTTAATATTTCTACATTGAGTTAGAGTACTAATAATGATAAGAATAATAATAGTAATAATGTCTTCCAGGTCCACATTAGCCTAGCCTTGCATTTGAACATCTCAAAGGGAATGCAGTAATTTGAATTGACTGTAACTTATTACATGTTATTGTATTTGTAATTAACATTATACTTCCTGTGTAGGTGATATTCGTGGGTGAAAACATCCCCATCCACCCTCACATATACTCCAACGGCCATATCTGCCTGAGCATCTTGACGGAGGATTGGTCCCCTGCACTCTCCGTCCAGGCCATATGTCTCTCCATTATCTCTATGCTCTCGTCATGTAAGGAGAAGGTATGAATATGGCCTGTTTGTTCTGCAGTACTGTATTTTGTCAGTGTGTATTTTGTCATTTAAGGAAAAGATATGGAGATAGTCAGTTTGTCTCTTCCTCATCAGCTTGCTTGTACAGTATTTCTGTATCAGTCTGTTCATGTTCTCTGTTCTCTCATCATGCATGTAGTTGCCTAAGGAAGAAGTAGAGAGCACTACATCAAGTGAGTGGATGATGGTCACCACAACTTTACCTTGTATAATTATTAAAGAGAACATATACCTTAAAAATGTTTTGTTGACATGGAAGTCATTCATTTGACTCTCGCTGCATTGAAATATGTTAAAGCATTAATAGTGGAAGTAATGTTGACTAATAACGTTGTGTGGGTTGGCGTGAATGTGTAGTGATAAACGTGATTTAATTGTAATGTATAATAATTACAGTTGATACATACTAGTACTAATTTTCTTACTATTGGTATTCTCAGAAGCGGCCGCCTGACAACAGTTACTATGTTAAGACCTGTAGTGCCAACCCCAAGAAAACTAAATGGTGGTATCACGGTAAGTCAGGCTGTTTAGTACTTTTCTGTTAGCTTCAGTGTTGCCGTTGTCATTGCCTAATTAATTTGCTTGGTATTTGAGCTGCATTTGACTATACTCTCTTGTTCATGTTTTTACCTGCATGACAAATGCAAAGTAGATGAAAGAAATGCATGCTTGTGTTGCAGTGATATTGCTTTGGTGCTGTTTGTAAGCATTCTTGTGCATTTTGCTTTGCTGTGTGCAGTGTTTTGCTTGAATATTTATATTTAATTTCTGTTTCTTCGTTATGGACTCAGATTGAAGTTCTTTAAACACTACCATACTTTTCATCTCCATTCCCAACATGTGAAAGCTTTGCTTAATGAATTAAAGTGAAAAATGCAGGATATGGGAAACTCATTTTCATGCTCTTTCAGGTTTACTACTTTCAGTAGTTTTTGGCATGCTTATGCTTCTCTTGAGAGGGTTTATGGAGTGTGTTGGGCGTATCTGGTGTTGGAGAGAATTTGTTGGGTGAAGTTAAATCCTTTTATGATTGAATCTGAGGGTAGTACTGCTTATATAGAGGTGCGGAAGACGTTCAGTGATATAATATCCTATAGTAATGATAATATTGTTGGTGTAAGATAGGGATATGTAATGTTGCTTTGATTATTTAGTATATTTATGGACTACTCAGGAGGTTGAATATGAGGACAGCAGGTATAGGAGTAGAACTAAAGTTAGTTGGTAATGTAGAGAAACTGTTAACTTGTCTCATGTTTGATGAGGCAGTTTGATGGCAGAAGGTGCAAGTGACCTATAGAAGATTGTGACTGACTTTCAAAGAGTTTGCAGAACAAGAAAATTGAAAGAGAGTGATAACAAAAGCAAAATGAGCTAAAAGGGAAGAATAAGGTACAATAAATATTGGCATGGAGAGGATAGAGAGTGAGAGACTAATAAGGAAAGTGTATGTGAGCAAGCTGGAGGGGGGGAGAGGGAGGGGGAGACCAAAGATGAGATGGAGAGGTATATGAGAGAGTGGATGTGAGTTGGGAGAAGGGTAGCATAATGGCAGGGGACAGGGCAACATGGTGGCAATTTGTTTGTGGCCACCCCTTACGGGAATAAGGAAAATGGCTAAAGATAGTTAGATAAGTAGATAGTATAGGGTAAAGAGGAGGTCAAGCAGAATAAATTCATGAGTACATGGGTCTGTATATTACAGAGGAAAACTTTAGAAAGACACAGACAAAATACACATAGTTGATTAACACTTTCCCAAATAATAGGTTTGCCGGAAAATGTACTCTGGCTGCTATTAGATTGTTTCATTGTGTAGAGGAAACTACCTGGCAGATCATCATTCTCAATTCTGTATTATCATCATCATAACCCACTTTACAACTAATAAAATTTTTAGTGGGTTGGATGCAGAAACAGGAATGGAAAAGCACAGATGTAAAACTATCAACAGAGTTCCCAGTGTGTGTCACTGACATAACCAGGTGACTCCGCTGGCCATTTGTATAAATATCTCCCAGTTCCTTTCCTATATCCTGAAAGGAGGAAGATGGAGTGCTGTAGAAGGGCAGCTTCAGCCTGTAGCTCAGAATTCATGAACAGATGAGCCTTCAGTTACAATTACAACAGTTTGGGGTGTATCCCATTTAATTTTCATTTCCATTCACATACATACTTCATACATCCATTATTCTTCTTTGCCACTCCTTTTACCTTGTTGGCTTTCATAACTTGGGTTCTTACACAATTGCATGTGATTGTAAGCTATATTATTGGCCTTCCACATCTCCCATTCAGAAATATATCAAGTAAAGGATTGAAAACCTTTAGTTATACCATTTTCCCATACAATGGATGCGCTTGGGTTTTGTACTGGCAGCTACCAGATGATTTTAACTCAGCTGAGAAAATATTGTAGCAGGTAGTGGGGGAAAGAATATATTATTTTCCCCAAATGTTTTCCTAGACAGTGTTACAGTTTGGATTTTAATCTGGCTATCACCAGCTGATATGATTTAGTAGAGAAAATTCCCCATCAAGTGAAGGGTTAACTAGCTAAACAATGATACTAGAGTAGGGAAATAGATTTTGCTTGAAAACATGTTTTTTGGTTTATCATCTTGAAAGGTAACATTTGTAGCTAATATGGTAGTTTGATGTACTGTACATAAACAGCAACAGCTTTTCATGTAGTCTCATTGTGTATCAGAAAACAGTGATGATTAACATGATCAGAATATGCATCCTTCTATGCAGTGGTAGAATGAAGCATCCAAAACCACAACTACTGTTTATTGTTGCATAGTACCTGTGTTATATTTCATTTTTTGTGATACATAAAACGCAGTCATCACCATGATAGGTGTGACATTGCCTCATGATTTCCTCCCCCCTCCAGTTTTTTGTAAATATTGTACATTTTATGTCTTGCTTATGTATACTGCTTGCATGAGTTTTTTTTTTTTTCCCAAAAAATGTTTTGCTTGTGATATGTTAATAGTAATGTACACACAATTTGCAGTGTTTCCCCCAGCTGTGGTGGGCACTATATATTGTATGCTGATCCCTAATCGTTGGTGTTCTGTGCTGCAATACTCTAAGTATATTATTTGCATTAGTGCAAGGCATCTGCAGTTTTATTAATATAGTTTTTTGTTTATGTACTAATAAGCTTGTAAATTTACTTCATTAAGAACAGAATGAGATAAGATTAATAGCTGACTTGATTTAGTGAATGGTTTGCTGATTTGTTAGTTCTTTATGTAATTGAATGAATGTTGGTAAATCAGAGTACATTTCTGTGAAATTTAGCTTAGTACTGTAGGTGTGTGCGTGATAGCATGCATGCATGGTCATGTGTTTTGTTTAATGAGCCTAAAACTGAAGCAGCACAAATTCAGTGCAGTGGACCCTTGGTTAATGTGGATAATGTTTTCTGAGAAATTACTGTGATAACCAAAAATGTGCTGATTAAGTATTTGACCTTCCACACTAATAAAAAAGGTGCTAAAAATGGTATGTTAATGAAGTGCTCACTGCAGTTACCATACAGTACATTAAACCTTTACAGGTTGTTCATGAATTATTATTCAATTCAGTGATTCCCACATATTACCTCAGTAGTTTAATTACAAATCCTTTTTTCTCCATTGAATAAAGATTTTGAGAGAAATGCGTAATGTGCAATAAATGACTGATCTTTCTACTCCCCTATACTAAGCAGCTGTTCTTTTCCATTCATCACGACGGTTTACAGATGACACAGTATGATACGTTCTCCTCTGCCACCCCTGACTCCTCCTTTCACCCACCCTGCCCATCCTACCTTGCCGGCTGGCCACGGGATCGCACTATCCCCTGCTGGCATGGAGTTGCGCAATAACACAAGAAGGAAGTGTGCAAAAGTAAACGACTGTGACTGGAAAAGCAAATAGCATATTGGGCTGAAGTAGTTATGTGGAAATCATGTGGGTTATGAGTGAAGGTAATATCCGAGTGAATGTGTTGAATGAAGTAACAGTAAAAGTAAGTGAAAGTAACTAGGAAATAATGATAATATACTTGGAAAAGTGCATGTTCACAATAGTAACAGAAAGTATAGTTAACATAAAACAATGAAGAAAACTAACAAATGTGAAAATTGAATGACTGAGCAACTGCCAGCTGGCTAACAGAATTATAAATGCTGATGGATAGATAACATGAAAAATGGTGGTACAATCAGAGCTAACAACAGGAAGTAAAAAATTAAGACACAGCATTAAAATGGGGGATTCTAATGCCATGGGAAATGTACAGTGTAGTACTGATAAATAAGATAATACTGTACAGTGATCAACATTTTAGAGATGCAAGTAATAAAGAAGTAAAGGTGTTTTGTATCAGCAGATAGTATTGAGACACAAAGCAAAATTTCATGACAGCTTAATACAGTGCAGCACTTTGTCAGATCAGAGGGAAGTGGCTAATACTGTACCTATACCTGTATTAACTTGATTGTAGCTGTAATCTCTTAGGTGCATCATCACATTCTTTTCAATAACATACCAACACCCCTCAGATAGATTCCCCTATCTCATGGGATTTACAGCACAACTGTATCATGATTTAGTGATGTCATGGTTACTGGTTTTAGAAAATTGTTGAGACAGTATATACCTGACTAATGTGGTTTCGAGGCATTGGTACAGTTTTCTTTTGTCATAGGAAAGGCCATATTTACTGTATTGTAGAAGTGATAGCAGATTGTTGCTATTTGAATCACGTTGTTTACTTCTGTTGGGGCTTGGATGGGAGATGACTTAATTTTACTGAAGTAATTAAGAAAACTGATCTCTTTGATGAAAACATTACAATCCAGTCTGCCTTCTGCACATAGCAAAAGAACATTCTGAGTGCTTTATGAACTTAGTCTTAGATTTTATAATGTGAGGGTGAGTCCAAATATGCTTTAACAATCTGGGGTGATGGCCTACTGTCATTTGACCTAATGTAATTTTGGCTGACTTATGAAAGTGTCTTAACTCCTTTTATTAACCCCATCATTCTGATGATTTTTTCCTCACTCTTCCTATATGATTTTATTCATTTCAAGGTTTATACCTTTTTGTGGTGAATTGTCTGTCCCATCTAGTTCAAAAATTGTTTCAAAACTGAATAAAACTGGTGTTAGTATAAAATAGGTAAATGTTGTTGGATTCTAGATGTTAGTTACCAGTGTTTTAAAACTGTGGAATGACAGCCTAAACCATTTTATGTTCTCTGTACAAAATAAAAAAAAAACACCATAATGAAGCTGAGAGGAGCACAGTACAATATTCAGAAAAGACTTTGTTGGTGTTGTCTACAGTGAAAATGACATGCTAAAGGCATTAACCTGCCTCTGAATTCAGGTGACATCCAGTTTAGATTATTCGTTCAGTTACCAGATGAGTATATTTGACACAGGAAAGACCTCCTTGGCTGTTTGGGTTAATGAATAATTTATTTAACCCTGTTGGTTTGAAAAGTTTCTCCTTAGTGAAATTGCATAGAGGAAACAAATAATTAAATATAAAATAGCATTGGAATTAAGAGAACAAGTTTGCATAAAAGTTATACATAAAGCACATTTCTTTCGTCAAATCTGTGATCATTTATTCCTTTACTTGATGAAGTTTTACACGAGGTAGTTGCAGAAATTGGAGTTGTTGGTTTCTGTCTTGTATTATGTTTATTGAGAATGTTTTTCAACTCATTTCCTCTTATCAGATGAACTTCAGGTACATTTAGCAGAGTGTGAAAAGGCTCAGTTAATCAGGTTCCTACGGTACAAAATAATACTATTTTTACAAATATAATAGGTCTGGAAAGCTTCTGTTATATGCTGTTGGGGAATCCGTTAGCAAGTATAAGAAGACAGAATAACCACTGCTGATGGCTGTGGCAAATACTGCAACACTGGACACAGGGTAGACCCTCACCTTATCCTTTTGTATGCTTTAAATTATTACCTATAACTGAATTTCCGTCTTTGTTATTCTTCTCTACTACTTGGATGTGGAGTTGGTCTATAAATCTTATAGTAACCACACTGTAATATATTGCAAGAAGAGTTTAAGCACTGCAGTGAAGGCAGACTTGGTTTGTGGTGTTTTTATTATATACTTCATAAGTGTTATATAAGAGAGATTCATTCCCATGGACTAAGAAAGCTGCTTTAGGTTTGATGTTATGCATAGGCTGGTCTCACAAGAATATACTTCAGGTGTAGGATAACATAGCTGCAGTGTTCATCATCTGAAGTGTCAGGTTTGATTTGACTACAGGTGGTGGTGTGTGAATATGGACTGTGTCCATGAGTTTATAATTGTTGTACAATAATTCCTTTTTAAGACAGGTTTGCACATTTGGTTCAGTGGTCATTCATGAACTCCGGGAAACTTTGCATCTGGGCCTGTGTTCTCATCAGTTAATGAGGCTCTCTAAAGCATTTTAGGGGGGCAATTTATTTCTGCGTATGGCATGTTGCTCTCTTGTAATTGATGTTAATATAAAAATTTATATAACTTTCAAGAAAGTACTCCATTAGTCTGTATTATGCAAGTAAACAGTTAAGAAAAACTTGCAAGAGAGCCTCCTGAACTGTTGAGAATGTGGGCCTTGGTGGCAGAAACTGGCAGTAACACTGTGTGTGTGCATGTGTGAGTGTGTGTAATAGACAACACTTTCAATCCAAGGACACTTTTACTGTGTATTCTTGCAGTCTTTGGACAATTTTATTCAGCATAGGGAGAGACATCTGGTTGTGAAGGAGTTAATTAAGGCTACGTCAGACCTCTCCAGTTGAGAAAGTCTCTTTTGATCTGAATATAATTGTTCAGAGTTCATCAAGCATAGAATAAAAATTCATTCACAGATTGAAGGGGCTAAGTAGATTTAAGGATAGCACAAACAAGTGTTCCTGAAAGAAAACAGTTGCTGTATTGGAATTTCAACAATTATTCAGAATGTTTGTTGGTTTCCTTGCTTTAACTTATTGTACATTGCTAAAGACTGCTTTGTTTATACAGTACATTGATTTATAGTGTTTGTAAGCTGGTCTCTGAACTTCTGGTAGGGCCATTAAGGATTGGATGATGGATGGATGGTTAGTAAGGCTCACAGCAAATTATCAGAATAATCTTTGACATTTCCTATACAGCTGCTGATTCTAGGAGGTTGTATTGGGCCTTCCTTATGTGTTAAGAAAGGACCATGAGTTTCCTAGCAAAAACCCATGCTTGTCTCAGTACATACCAAACTGTATTTCTGGAACTATATTTTGATCCATTCTAAATCATGACTCAGTCTTTCCACACCTGCCTATACTCCTTCATTCTAACTCTATCACCAAATTAGAACTATAGATAAAGGTGATGAAATGTGAGTGAGAGAGTATGGGCAGGTGCAGAAGGGCATGAGTTGTGGCTGAGTATGATTCAGATTTGGAATGGATCATAAGTATGTACATTGGGTAAGTGGTGGTTTGTGGGTGTGTGCTTGAACCTGCCTGGCATATCAGTAGTTAGAACCCTCCCTCCCATCCCCTTGTGGGACACAAGCAGTCTGAACACTTCTTGCTTCACCCAGATATCACATGTTCTGTACAGTCGCCTTCAGACATACTTCAGCATTCTCTAAACAGGCAGTTTTAGTAGCCCAGTTCTCTGTGATACTTTTCTTTATTCACTTCTTGTTATCAGCAGGTGATTTGATGCAGTTTACGGGAAACTTCTTGCTGTAGTAGGGACTATTGTACAGTAGTAGAGTTCATTTCTAATCTCTTATTGCAAGTTGTCTCACCTAATGTAAAGAAAACCCTGTGGTGGTAGTGAGGATGAAATATTAAATACATCATAAGAATGAAGGGGTTAGCAGAACAGTATAAACATTTCAAATTATCATCATTATGCAGTAAAATATTTGCTTATTATATATTTATGTTTGCAAAGCTCTGTACAGCTGAATACAGGTACATACATTTGCGACTGTACAGGACCATGTTGGTAGCATTACTACAGTGCCGTTGTAGCAACCTAGAGCAGCAGAGTTGTGATATTAGTCATGCTTCAGAACTTAAGAATCATTGTGATATTCCTTAACCCATACTGATTGTCAGCTTTCTTTTTTCTAAGTTAATTTTCATTTTAATATATTACTGTACATTATTTGTGTGTTTGTACAGTCCTGAGCCATGGTTTCTGCTCCCTTTTTCCCAATCCCTGGCTGGAAGGAAGTCATTGCCAGGGTTTTGCACCAGATGAAAAACTGTTGTTGGTAGTTCAAAGTTTTTCTAGACTGCACAAGTAATGGCCATATCCTGATTAGCTAAGAAAGCTCCATTGCACCTCATTATTGAGGAATTTTTTTTGAACATGCGACATTAGTATTGTATATTCACTTGTTTGTTCTTTAAGCAAGTTATATTAATGTTAGAATGACATAAATAACATAAAAGGGAAAATTGATATGTAGTATGACAAATAGCTCACTAAAGATAAGGTGAAAGGGAGTCTCCTTAACCAACAGTAGTACGGATGTAAGTGGTGTTGCAGAGTGTTCGTTATGTAGTCTGCCAAAGACTCCAGCTGCCACCTTAATACTGGACAACATTTTTTTGTTTGGTGTGGAGTCCTGGCTACAGCTTTCCTCCAAATTTGTGTGAGACTGAACAGAGACTGTGGATCACAACTGTACCTGCCTTGGCATTAATTGTTTTGAAGACAGAGCAGTAATGGCTAAGTTGATTTTGGCACTGCTCTTGTATATAATTGCCTTTGTAATGTATTGTCTGCCTGAAAATTGAAAAAAAAAAAAAAAGTCCATAAAGGCACACCAATCATCTGAATAAATAACCTGTATCTGAGGTAACGAGATTAACCACGAGATTAGGTTCAGATCTCAGGCTACGTTCTCTGCTGAATATGATTTTGTGAGTGGCCAAGTGTGATTTACATGTTTTCAAGAGTTAGTTCATCTTCACTTAGTCATACTGAATAAAGTGTGAAGGATGTTATTTGAACTAGGTATAGCTTTCTTTTTTCTTTTCTTTTCTTTTTTTCTTTTTTTCCCAAGTTATGATCATATCTAGGCCTCACAGCTGCAGAACACTAGCAAAGTATCCATTCCATTGTAGTTTATAGTTATTTTAGGTATTAGTTTACATTCTTGTACATGCTCAGCGCCATATTTCTCTTAATGACTAAAAATTGTTCAGTTGTGTGTTTGTATATGCACATTAGAAATTATATTTTCTACAGATTAGCAACACATTACAGAGAGTCCTTGTTGTAAGGAGCCTTTTTTTTATATTATTTTTGCCAAATATTTACCATCCATCCAGAAAATTGCCTGTTGAAGTTCCATTGTTTCCTGTAAAGCTGATTTGCTAGTTTCCCCCAATTTACAGTACTGTACCAGTTATATGGAATAAGTTTTGATGGGAAGAAACATTGTGGGTTGTTACAACTTGGAGGAAAAACACCAGATATAGGAAAAGGACCCAGGATTTAATCAACATTGTGCTTGTTACAGCTTCTATTCCTAATGAAGCTGTAACAGTCAAATCCTTAGTCCTATCTCAGCATCAGGTGTGATTAGTATGGAGCTCAGGTTAGAATCTGCTGTATGCAGTGGTTGATTTCAAGTGGTAGCCAGTGGTTTTTCTGTCATAAATGCTACCAAAGCCATAGGTTGATTTTCTGCTGTTAAATGTTCTGGATCAACAGTAGCCTCACCTCAAGTCCGTGCTTATTGAAGGGAAGGAAGGAAAATGAGGCTTGCGAGTTACCTTCAGACAATTTGGTACTGTATTTTGAAACACATAACTTACAACATGGTCTGTCAGTATTGTACTCATATCCTCATAACACTAAAGCATTGTTGTATTATATGATTCTCATCAGTGTTGAAGGATAGATTGTATTTTTGTCTTGTGTTATAATGTTAGCACCTGGTGGTCCAGTGGTTAGACCCCCCCCTCAGTCAGAGTGAAAACCGTGTCATGCTTATAAGTTTGACTCCCAAGAGATAGTGAGACTTTTAACCGTGTAATACTGTCACGGGAGGTAGGCTTTTCATCTGCTTTAAAGTATACTGGACTGGAATAGCATAGCCTTGGGTTCCTTACATTTCAGTGGAGGATAATATTATATTAGCTGTTACTTACCCCTCTCCCACCCCCCAGTCTCAAGCCCCTGCATCTCAGAGGGGGTAAAATTTGATTTTTTGTAGATTCAGCTGGACTAACCTGCACACAGTACAGTATTGTTTTTACAGCAATGACTACTAGATCTTACCCAAACATCCCTGTGATAATATAAGCTCTGAAGATCATTGGTTTATGTCTTGTAATGAAGAGGCTTTATGTACGAGTAATTTATATTCCCCATAAGTTTTGAAATGCTAATGTTATCCCATTCATTATGATGATTCTTTTTTTCCCCATCCTCAGGTGGTTTTATATAAGAAAGACCTTTTATAGGGAAGAGGTTCATGGATGTAGTTTCTGATCTTTTCTGCCAAGAGGTCCTTAATCATATCACTCGTATCATTTATAAAGTCTCCATCGTGCTTGAGTAATATTGACTGGAGTTAATAAGGAACCAGCCGGTAGGTGACAATGGCCAGCTTTAAGCAGACCAAGCTTCGTCAGTGACCGAAAGTGAGTATGGAGGTACTCCAGTACAACATTCCACCCAAGAATTATGGCCCTGGTT
>JAGKTI010021404.1:0-15761 GCA_018397915.1 Birgus latro | reverse complement strand
GGTCATGAAAAACCAGTGCTGGAGCTTCAGGACCAATATCCGGACAAGACCAATATTTGAACGTGCCTTTGGCTCTATTACAACGGATATTGGAGGGATTACTGTATTATTCATACCTTACCACATGGCAAAGCTTCCATATTGTGGCTACACATTAAAAGTAATAATGATAATACTGTAAAATTGTAGTAGTAAAACCTCAATATAACAGACTTCAATAGACCGGAATTCGCTTTTATCGGACTCGAGGAGCTACTGGACTAAACTCCTATATATCGGAAAAAGTCTGATAAAGCCAGAAGCAGTCCGGACTCCCTGACCACTTCAGCTATGTTCACCACAATAAGACAAGTAAAAGACATGTTTATCAGTGTACATTACAGTATTATTATACAATTTGATTAATGTAGGGAAGGTATAACACAGTACAGTACTGCACTGGTGGTGAAAACAGTTTAAAAACCATTGGTGCTATCCGGACTAATGTCTGATATATCGGAAAAAGTCTGGATTAGCAGGGGAAAGTCCGGATGTCGCTTTTATTGGAATTTCACATTTGTCGGAATGGCTTGGTCCCCAATTAGTCCGTTATAGTGAGGTCTTACCAGTAAGACCTCACTATAATGGACTAATTGGGGCTCAGGCCAGTCCGAAATATCCAATTTTCCGATAAATGCGACATCCAGACTTACCCCTGGTAATCCGGACTTTTTCCGATATATCAGACATTAGTCCGGATTCCATCGGTAGTTTTCACCACCATTGCAGTGTTGTACTATGTTATACCTTCACTACATTAATCAAATGGTATAATAATACTGTACTGTGCGCTAAAAAACATGTCTTTTACTTGTCTTATTGTGGTGAACATAGCTGAAGTTGTCAGGCAGTCCGGACTGGTTTCTGGCTATATCGGACTTTTTCCGATATATAGGAGTTTAGTCCAGTAGCTCCTTGAGTCCGATAAAAGCGAATTCTTGTCTACTGAAGTCCGTTATATCGAGGTTTTTCTGTAATAATAATCTGGTTGTCTGTTTCTCAAAAGTGCCAGGTCTTCCACAGGAGAATCATTAGCACTCAGCACTCATATACAGTAAAACCTCGATATAACGGACTTCAGTAGACCGGAATTCGCTTTTATCAGACTCAAGGAGCTACTGGACTAAACTCCTATATATCGGAAAAAGTCTGATAAAGCCAGAAGCAGTCCGGACTGCCTGACAACTTCAGCTATGTTCACCACAATAAGACAAGTAAAAGACATGTTTTTCAGTGCACAGTACAGTATTATTATACCATTTCATTAATGTAGTGAAGGTATAACACAGTACAATACTGCAATGGTGGTGAAAACCACTGATGCAATCTGGACTAATGTCTTATATATCGGAAAAAGTCTGGATTAGCAGGGGTAAGTCCGGATGTCGCTTTTATCGGAAAATCACATATTTCGGACTGGCCTGAGCCCCAATTAGTCCATTATAGTGAGGTCTTACTGTACTGTACATTATTTTTATAATTACGAGAATTGTGACATCTCTCATATGCAATACAAACTTTATCAGTAAAAAAAAATAAAATAAATATGAAAGTGGCATTATATAATTAAACCCTATAATCTAGGGAAGAAAGTTGTCTCATGGACAGTGGCAATCAGTTATATAATCTAGGGCTCAATACACAAAAGAATTATCAGAGAAAGATGACTAGTGAATGGCTCCAGGCTCATCAAGACGCAAGGAATCATCATCACTACGTAACATCACACCTGGGCGTGCCGATTGGAGTTTTAGCAATTCAGCAAGATACTTCAGTTCCCCAAACTTTGGAACCTTGAATGTAATAAGACACAGATTGAATTCAATTCTAGCCTTTCCTGGAAATCAATGCAGCTCAGTTAGGAATGGTGTAGTCGAGGCTCTAGGAGGAAGACCAAAAATAAGCCATGCTGCTCTGTTCAACACAGACTTAACTTTTGTTAGTATATTATTTGGAAGACCAATCCACAGTGATTTACAATAATCAACACTAGACAAGACCACTGCATGGACCAGTGTTAAGAGGCAATGTCTATTCAGGAATTTTCTCACAGAGTACAGATTTCTGAAATGCAAGTTACACCCTTTGACATCTTGATTAATATGTCCTTTGTAATCTAACTTAGGTAAAATAAATGCCCAGATTTCGAATAGAACTGACTGGATGAAGCTGTAACATGCTAATGTTGAAAGCGAGGGTATTATCAGTGTCATCACCCCTTCTGTTTCCTCTGATGATGATGATGATGATCTCAGTTTTATCATCATTCAGCTTAAGTTTCCCCCTAGCCACCCAAATCTTAATATCAGACAATAGAGATTCAAGCTTAGTCTTAGCATCGTTGATATCTGACATCTTAACATAGGGCTGGGTGTTGTCATCATAAAAATGATAGACACATCATGAGCATTGAGTAAAGATGATAAACTGCTGGTGTTGATAGTAAATGGAATTGGACCAAAACTGATCCTTGGGGGACTTCGAATAGAAGGGAGCAGAATCAGAGCTAGCATAATCAACAACCACTCTCTGAGATCTGTCTGACAGGTACTACTTAAGGAGCAAAAGAGCACTGCCATGAATGCCATAAAAATTCAGATCATCCAACAATAGTTTAAGATCTACTGTATCAAAAGCTGCAGACAGATCCAACAGAACTAGGAGAGAGGACATCCCACTACAGGTGTTTGCCACCAAGTCACTGTGAATTCTTGTTAATGCAGTTTCAATTGAATAGCATTTTCTGTATGCTGATTGAACAACAGGAACAACTCTGTTATGTTCCAGTAGTGGTAAGAGTTGATCAAGTATGGCACACTCAGTAATCTTGGATAAGAAAGACAGGTTAGAGACAGGGCAATAATTTGTCATGCTCTCGACATCAAGGCCAGGTTTCTTGATTAGGGGCCTAAGCAAGACACGCTTCTCTGACTGCACAAAATTACTTTCTAAGAAGCATCTATTTATTATGTTGCAGATAAAGTTTGCTGCATGCTCGTACACATCAGGCAGTTGTGACAAGTTACATGGATCGAATGGGTAAAATGTTTTGTTAAGTTCTGTGATGTGGCATTTGACTTTATTTACATCCAGTGGATGAAATATTGAAAGCAAATGACCCCCTATGTTCCGTGGTTGGAAGTCAACTGAATACACTTCACTAGAACTGTTGTCTAAATAATTTCTTATGCAAGGTATCTTAGTTGTAAAAAATGAAGCAATATCAGAAGCCAGTTGGGCATCAGATGCAGAAGTTGGTTTAACAGTTACATTCCTCCAACCAACCAAATTGTTCACAAGTGAAAACATTTTTTTTTTTTTTAATCACCACCACATGAATCAGCTTTATTTTGATAATACTTTGACTTCTGGGCTTTTACAGTGTGAACCACTGCTCTTTTTCGCACAAACATAACACAAATGAATTAATTCATTCTGTTTTAGGCACCACTCATGTTCTGCCTTTCTACGTTGTCCACGCAAACAATTAATGGACGGACCATACCATGGAGATTTATCACATATGATTGTTTTTACCACTTCAGGAGAAGGGTCATTCCATCATGAGAAATGTTACATTCAGAGAGAAGTTACTGATCTACTCTCACTTGTATTTTCTTATGTAGGCAATATAAATAAATGCCGTTTGCGTGGTACACCACCATCACCTCACACTACGTTATGCCATAATCAGAGTATTCATATGTTTTTATTCTGATTTTGTATAGATTTTTAAAAGTGGCATGAGAAATGTTACAGTGATGCTACCCCACCTTCTACTTTGCATGAGTAATTTCAATAACTCTGTGATTTCACTGGTTCAGTCAAGAAGTGCTTTATATTAGTAATATGTCAGTGTATGAGGATTATAACCATACTCAGCAAATTCTATTTCTCTGAAGAATTTTGCTACTGTCAAGGAAAATGTGACCGTGAGACACGTTACAGGAAAAGTGAGAAATGTTACTTGTGCAAATTTTGTTTTTCATATAATTACAAAATCATCTCTTATCAAGGTGACAGTAATTGTGAGTATCACAAAACAAAGTAAATCATGTATTAATGTGAAACGCATGATAAATTAACGAAAACATGAATCTTGTAAAGCAGGGTTAGGGGTGATGCTGCAGAAAAGAACAGTGTACAGTAATCCCTCCAATATCCGTTGTAATAGAGCCAAAGGCATGTCCGAATATTGGTTTTGTCCGGATATTGGTCCTGAAGCTCCAGCACTGGTTTTTCATGACCCTAACCTAACCTAACCTAACCTAAATCAGAAAACTACCTTCCTACCTCCGTACTGGACATGTATAGCACTTATTTAGGTCCCTTTTCACATAAATAATGCACATATAGCATGAATTTATTGAATTTTAACCAAAAAATGATGATTTAGAGGTGAGTGAGTCATAGGAGCTCAGAACTTGCCAGCATAGTATAAGTAAGTATCGGACATGGAAATCATCTTTTCTCACATTTTATGCACTGAATTATTGGATACAAAGCATCAAATACAGTAAATGATGTTAATTGCGACCAGAAAAATGGTTAGGTTAGGTTAGGTTAGTTTAGGTTAGGTTATGACCAGACATGAAATTCACTGCTTCCACCTTTTTCCTAGCTAGTGCACTTAATAACCATGCATGAAAGAATTAAATTAAAAGCAGGAAATTATGATTAACACAATGTTAGGTTAGGTTAGATTAGGACCGGACATGAAATTCACTGCTTCAACCTTTTTCCTAGCTGTTTTACTTAAGAACCATGCATGGAAAAATTAAATTGCAAGCAGGAAATTATGATTAACATTTAGGGTAATTTTTTAACACATGTACAGCATGATGAAAACAGGTTAGGCATGAAAATCTTTATGGTAACCATAGGTTAGGTTAGGTTAGGACCGGACATGAAATTCACATCTTCCACCTTTTTTCTAGCTGTTTTACTTAAGAACCATGCATGGGAAAATTAAATTGCAAGCAGGAAATTATGATTAACATTTAGGGTAATTTCTTAACACATTAACAGCATGATGAAAACAGGTTAGCCATGAAAATCTTTATGGTAACAATAGGTTAGGTTAGGTTAGGACTGGACATGAAATTCACTGCTTCCTCCTTTTTCCTAGCTAGTGCACTTAATAACCATGCATGAAAGAATTAAGTTTAAAGCAGGAAATTATGATTAACACAATGTTAGGTTAGGTTAGGTTAGGACTGGACATGAAATTCACTGCTTCCACTTTTTTCCTAGCTGTTTTCCTTAAGAACCATGCATGGAAAAAATTAAATTGCAAGCAGGAAATTATGATTAACATTTAGGGTAATTTTTTAACACATGTATAGCATGATGAAGACAGATTAGGCATGAAAATCTTTATGGTAACCATAGGTTAGGTTAGGTTAGGACCGGACATGAAATTCACATCTTCCACCTTTTTTTCTAGCTGTTTTACTTAAAAACCATGCATGGGAAAATTAAATTGAAAGCAAGAAATTATGATTAACATTTAGGGTAATTTCTTAACACATTAACAGTATGATGAAAACAGGTTAGGCATGAAAATCTTTATGGTAACCATAGGTTAGGTTAGGTTAGGACCGGACATGAAATTAACTGCTTCCACCTTTTTTCTAGCTGTTTTACTTAAGAACCATGCATGGGAAAATTAAATTGCAAGCAGGAAATTATGATTAACATTTAGGGTAATTTTTTAACACATGTACAGCATGATGAAAACAGGTTAGGCATGAAAATCTTTATGGTAAGCATAGGTTAGGTTAGGTTAGGACCGGACATGAAATTCACTGCTTCCACGATTTTTCTAGCTGTTTTACTTAAGAACCATGCATGGAAAAATTAAATTGCAAGCAAGAAATTATGGTTAACATTTTTGGTAATTTTTTAACACATTAACAGCATGATGAAAACAGGTTAGGCATGAAAATGTTTATGGTAACCATAGGTTAGGTTAGGTTAGGACCGGACGTGAAATTAACTGCTTCCACCTTTTTTCTAGCTGTTTTACTTAAGAACCATGCATGGGAAAATTAAATTGCAAGTAGGAAATTATGATTAACATTTTGGGCAATTTCTTAACACATTAACAGCATGATGAAAACAGGTTAGGCATGAAAATCTTTATGGTAACCATAGGTTAGGTTAGGTTATGACCGAATATGAAATTCACTGGCTCCCACCTTTTCCTAGCTAGTGCACTTAAGAACCATGCATGAAAAAATTAAATTGCAAGCAGGAAATTATGATTAACATTTTTGGTAATCTTTTAACACATTTACAGCATGATGAAAACAGGTTAGGCATGAAGTTAGGGTACTTACGAACAAGAAGCTGCCATCCTGATGTAATAACCCACTCTATCATCTCAGACTCTGACAGGAAGACCTTGCACCTGACACACCTTTCCAATTGAGAATCACCAGCACTTATCACCAACACTTTCCACAACATTTTTTTTTTTATAACTGGAATCACATCACTTCACTGCACTGTTCATAACAGTAAATTCCATCATCATCACACATGATGAAGAGGGTGAAGAGCAGTATCAAGCACTGTAGGAGGTAGGGTATCACCACAAAAGCAATCACTTCGGCCGCCATTGTCGGAGGTGTTCACGAGGCAGTAATTGAGTGGATAATGGCGACCGACAGACAGGCACCACGAGTGTAAACATAGCCGATCGGCGCGGGCGGGAAATTCAAACTGACGTGGTCCCAAAAAATCGAAATTTTTTCGATTTTTTCCAAATTTTTTGGCATTTGGGGGGTTGGGCAGCCCACAATATCCGAATAGTGAGTATGTCCGAGTATTGGACATCCGAATAATAGAGGGATTACTGTAATTTTGAATATTATGAACATAAATTACCTTCTAACATGTAGGTTACCCTACAGCCAGTAATTGATGTGAAAGTTACATGATAAGCTTACCTGTATATCACACCAGTGATATAAACAACGCAAAAATTAAAGATCATCTACTTGCTCATCGAAGATGGAAAATTCATCCTTTTAGACTAATTGATTGAGGAAGGAAAGTTCACTCCTTTGAATGTGTGTGTCATTCTTGACACATGAGGAGTTGGCAATACCTGCACAGACATATCATCTGAGATCTCATCTCTGTCTGGGTTGTCAGGAAAATGAAACTGGCTATCACCCATTCTGTCAGTGCCTTTCTTTCTTAAATAATTAACTTCGAACATGCCTGGCTCCGGAACTAATTCTACCACTGCAACATAATACTTCGACAACTTCTTGGTAGTGTAATGAACTAATACATAGTTACCTGGGGATGGTTTTTGTGTTGCCTCAATATCAGTAGTACTCTGTGACTCAGGCTGCAACATGGATGACTCTGACATTTCTACAAGAGATTGTGTACTTTCCCTGTCACTTCTAGTACTAGAGTCAGATTGTGGGTCATAGCCAGTCTCCTGAAGATAGCACTGCTTAAAAGGTGATTGGTCTGCAGTCATATGATACATTGCTACTTTATAGTGGCCAAGAGGTTTTACTGACCTGCACTGCTGAATGGATTTTGCTGCTTTACAGTTTTTCCAGATCTCTACATATTTTGACTTCTCAGTGTTTATATATTCAGTAGACACATACATTAGTTCAGTTTTATCTGTTATTTGTTCAGCATCCTTATAAAAAATATACATCAGACCTTACAGTACAGTGACCTTGCAAAACTTGCCTGTAGACATTCCATCTCAGTAAAGCCCCAGTCCCATCATGAGGCCCTGCCATAATAACTTGCATGAAAGTTCCATTCGGCAGTGCAGTTGTGGATGTCTTTGTAATAGGTTAGAGCTGCCATAGGATACCTATTCTTGACGTGGGCTGCTGCCTCATCAGTCCAGAATGATACACGTGTAAAATGAATACCAGCATATTTCAATTAATCAAAAATAGCACTATTAAACACCTGAACTTCAAGGCTAAAGTGTGAGGCTGTATTTGAAATTACTCCTGATGGATTTGTAGCAATCTCTCCATCTTTGACACAATGAACAACTGCAGTGTAAATAGTCACAGATGACCCAGTGGTTGAGTTCATTGGGCTGCTATTACCTCGTTTTGGTGTTTTATAGCATAATTCTCTGCAAAGTCTGTCTAGAGGATTATACATCCTTCAGACATGTCGTAAAGCACGCTCACCAGGTACCAGGCAAAATCAATTTACTGTCTGGAAAGAATAAAAACTTAAAGGTAACATACTAAATTACAAACACAGGGGTTTTATCATTTGACTTCAGGGCAGCTACTTTGATTTTTTGTTCAAAGGTGTGTGTGAGAAACGTTAAATCATTTTCCAGTAACATTCCTCACAGTGGGCTTGTAACGTGTGTGACGGACCATATGGCTTACCAGGGTTTGTTTCGAAGTATCCCAGCGTTACATTATTAAGGCCTTGGGATGCCTATTTATAATATAAAGTTACGTTGGTATTCTCCAGTTTGTTAGCTGTGTATGAGAAACATGGGGAAAAAACGTGAGACACGTTACTCCCGAAATACTTCCATTTAAAGGTCATTCTACATTTTGACCACAGCATATATGTAAACAGCTGTATTGTCAGTCACAACTCAAATAGATGCATTTTCAATAAAACACTATGTCAGCATTCCAAACAATAGCATACTCTGGTCAGTGATGTTATAAAAATTGCTAAATTCAGCACTGATTTTTCTTTGCAGACATAACATGACAATTTTTTATGCAGCTCCCTTAGTTTAGGCTCTTTTTCTCTTCAGATTCATAAAAGTCAATGATTAAGTTTTAAAATGATGTATAATTTATATACTTTTAAGCAATTCTGATTTTGACCCGAAAGGTTGATATCTTCGTGGAATGACCCACAATATTTATCAAAAATTGACCCAAGCTCATTGTTATATATATCAATCAAATCATCAGAAGAAAGATTTGAAGAATCAATGCAGTTTAAACGCTGATCAGTTTCACGACACAGATGACGGTCAACATTCCTGTAATTTCTGAACCTGATGACCTTTTTATAGGAAGGGGATTTCGGGATATCAAAACTAAAAGTGAGCAGAGCATGATCAGAGATGAGGGGGTCAACTGAGTCAACCTCCACATCCGATACGTGCCTGCAACCAGCAAGGGATAAGATCAAGTCAAGGACATGTCCCAAGACATGAGTAGGATCACTCACATGACTGAAAAAATTATTCTAGGTGATCAGCTCAAGGAATTCTGAAGAAAATGGTTTTGACTGCGGACTGTCAACCCAATAATTGAAATCACCACAAACAAGAAGTCCTCCAGATTTAAGAGAAAACACTTCAAGAAACTGCCCAAACTCCTCCATAAAACTTCAATCTGTGCCCAGATGACCTGGTCAATAGACAGTTGCAATTCTAATGGTATTCTGATGTAAATTTTATATATACTTCCATAAATTCAAATGAAGATGGGGTCAGGCCTGAGTCTATGAGAGAAATGTTTGCAAGTGCTGTTGAGTAGATGAGTGCTCCACCTCCTCCTAGATAGTCATCAGCAAGCCTGGGAATAATTATGTTAGAATGTGTCTTAGGCAAAGCACTACGAATATTATTAATATCAAACTCACACAACCAGGTTTCAGTCAAGCACAAAATGTCAAGCTCATGCTGATTTAGAGCTTCATTAATATAATCTATCTTATTACAGATGGAACGAGTATTTAAAAGACCCTTAATTGGTTCAAGAGGGACGTAGTCAGTTTTTGAAATGGTCGAAATTGGTGTTTTCAATCAATCTATTCCTATGGGAAATTATAATTGGACAGTCTCTACTAGATGCAAAATGGGCAGCTGACTGTGAATTAGTATTAGCTTCTTCTATCTATCTATCTATTGCCAGACGCCATAATCCCGTAAGGGGTGGCCATTTGACTCTGAGTTATTTGTTTTACAGGGAGGGGCACTAACCCTCCACCAACCCACTTGTTGACATAATGAAGAGCAGTTGATGCATTTGGGAAAATTTCTGTTACTACAGTCCTTAGACTTATGGGCCCCAGCACAAAAAAAAAACTTTTAGGTTCATCATTTTTTCTAGAACACCTCTCAGATGTATGACCAAAACCCTGAAGTAATGACACTGTGTAACTCAGAATCAGTCAAAAGCACAGCATCTTGTAAGATCCACTAATTGCCCTGCTCAATGATGGAGGATCTCACCTCTGGCGATATCTTCAAGACAGCAGTTTTTGTGTCACTCCTTGATCTTGTGAAGAGAAAGTTGAGGGTGCAACCTCGATCAGTGAGCATCTTAATTATATTGCTTTTTTTCAGAATGCTAGTGATAATGTCAGAGTCACCCAAGGAAGAGGAAAGGCCCATCACGGTCATTTTTGGCAGCATTTTCTTTAGCTCTGATATGCAAAAAGTGCCATCAGAGCCAAAATGATCATTCAGTATCCCAACCGTATCACCTTTGCCTCGGCTGATGGAAACTTCATTACTAGCCCACCAGCCTTGGTCATAAGGCAGCTGTCAACTGGTACTGAGTTAAGGACACCTCTGATGTCTTCTGGTCCCACCGGACTTGTCAGAGCTTCACTACCTGCTGACTACGAATGACTGTTTTCTGGCCATGACCACTGCTCTCAACCACATCCCTAGGCAGATCCTTCCCATCCCCCATGAGAGACTCCTGAACAGCATCCATATATGACTTGGCCTGGTCTTGGGTGACAGCCATGGATGATGAGACCTTGGTCTCATGTGCCTTAAGCTGTTAGAAACATCTCTGATAACCTGAAAAATCGACCCAACAACCCCATTCTTGAGCTTCTTGTTAGTGGCTTCATTTCCTCCACAGGCCAAGACCTCATTCGCTGGTGTAACACATTGGCTACACAGCCAGCGAAATCCTAGCTGGTGACTCTTCTTCATGAATGGATAATCATTAGCATCCATATTTTCACATGCCAAATGAACCGACTTGCTGCAGAAGGCACACTTCAGTGCTTGTGCACTTTTTGCTACAGACCTACTTCAGCGAGGGCACTGGTGTTGTTTACTCATGGTTGGTAATAAAGAAAAGAACAACAAAAACAAATAATGACAACAACAACAGCAAAAAGTATATACACTACTACCCGGGATAAATCCTGGTAGCGCCGCCCCCGTTTGTCACCCTAATTTAGGGTGGGGGGGGGGGAAGAAAACCGAAAAAACACAAAGAACAAAATTTAAAAACAGGGTGTTCGCGAGGACACCATGAGCAGGTGGGGTATGACTTGACTGCCCTTCTAGGAAAGGGAACGCGAACCAAGGTGACGCAAAAGTGCTGAGATGGTATTTTACAACTTTTCCCAATTTGAGCTTTATGGCAACAGCAAATACGTCACATAGACAAGACCTCATTGGTTACGACACTGCCTTTGCGCAAAGTACATAACTAATTATTATTATTCTGGCCTCAGGGTCTCGTGATGATTCCAGGAGAACCGGAGACTGCACAAGGAGTCTGAAGGGCCCAGGTTATGTGTTTTGGCATGGACCACTGCTGATAGAAAAAAAATCCAAATCTCTCCAGTGAGGTCAAGGTCAAATAGGCAAGACCTCATTGGTTACAATACTGCCACTGACCAAAGTACGTTACTAATTACAGTATTATTATTCTGGCCTCAGGGTCCCCTGACGATTCCAGGAGGACCGGAGACTGCACAAGGAGTCTGAAGGGACCAGGTTATATGTCTTGGCATGGACCACTGCTGATAGAAAAAACAATCCAAATCTCTCCAATGACGTTAAGGTCACTAAGAAACAGTAGGTGGAGACTAGTGACTGTCCATAGGACAGTTACAGAGTTCTAGTTATTATAATCATTATTATTATTATTATTACCTCCCCAGGGGGTTAGGGGGTTTCAAGAATACTCCCTCAGTATCCCTGCTTGTCTTATGAGGTGACTAAAAGGGTTGGTGGTGGGTTAGTGCCCCAGCCCGTAAAAAGAACTAACTAAACGAGCGAATAAAGCGCCTCGGACCAGGACGGACCATACGTTGACGACTAAGGAACAGACAGAGGACATTCTGAGGGTGGGGACTTGGAATGTGAGAGGAGTGAATGATGAAGTGAAAGAGAGAGAGATTGTTCAGGTGCTTCAGGATGCAAGAGTGGATGTATGTGGATTGACTGAAACTAAATGGGAAGGTGAAAGGGTGAGAGAATGGGAATACGGTTTAGGAATATGTACGGGAGTTAATGAGAATGAGAGGGCAAGAGAGGGAGTATGTCTGATGATAAGCAAGAAGTGGAAGGAGAATATAAGAAAGTATGGAACAGTGGGTGCAAGGATTGTATGGGTGAGGATGAACGTAGGTATACAAGCTTGGGCAATTGTATGTGCGTGTGTGCCGACAGAGGACCGAGTGGCAAGAGTGAAAGATGAGTTTTGGACAAGTGTAGAAGTATGTATGGACAAGTTTGAGAGGAGTGAGTGAGTGTTTTTGATTGGAGACATGAATGACAAAGTTGGGAATGTATGAGTGGATGGAGTAGTTGGTCTTTGGGGTGTGCCAGCTGAGGTGTATGGGAATGGTAGTGCCTTGGTGGACATCCGTGCTTGTAAGGGGTTGGCAGTAGCCAACACCTACTTTCGGCACAAGATGATCCACAGGTATACATGGAGAGTCATAAGCAGGGTGGATGGTGAATTTGTAGAACGAAAGGCAGTGATAGGTTACATGTGTGTGGATGAGCGAATGAGAAGTCAAGTGTTGGATGCAAGAGTGTGGAGAGGGTGGGGGAATGGAATCTCTGGCCATCGCCAACATAAGGCTGGAAAGAAAGTGGGTGAAGCGACCAAGGGGAAGACAGGAGGAAATAGCTCCTGTGAGAAGAGTGGAGAAGTTACAAGATAGTGAGAAAATGACAGAGTATAAGAGCATAGTGGAAGAAAGATTGGGAAGGTATGAGTTAGAGCAGATGGAAGGGGTGGAAGATGTATGTAAGATTTTTATGGAAGAGATAGGCGCAGCGTGTGAGGTGGTTTGTGGAGTGAGGAGGAGATGCAGGGGTGTGCAAGGGACAGCATGGTGGTGAATGATGAGGTGAAACAAGCTGTGGAACAAAAGAAGAAGGCATATAATGAATGGCTAGTGAGCAGAGATAGGGGTGAAGATGAGAGAGAGAAGAGAGAGGTATATGTGAGCTGGAGAAGAGAGGTGAAAGAGATTGGTGAAGGAGAGTAAGAAGAAAGTGGATGAGGAGTTTGGGAGAAATCTGAGTGTAAAGTGGAGGGAGAGTAAGAAATTATTTTGGAAGGAGGTAAAGAAAGTAAGACAGTGTGAAAAGGGAAATAGTAGGGGAGTGAAAGATGGGAATAATAGATTGCTGGCGGAGAAGAGAGAGAAATTGAGGAGATGGAAGGAGCACTTTGAGGATTTGTTGAATGTAGAGAGTGAGAGCAGTGTGAGTCTAAGTGGTTGAGAAATTGAGGAGATGGAAGGAGCACTTTGAGGATTTGTTGAATGTAGAGAGTGAGAGCAGTGTGAGTCTAAGTGGTTGGGGAATGGCTGGGAAAAGAAGAGGTGAGAGGAGGGTGGAAGAGATCAGTAGGGTGGAAGTAGTGGAAGCAATGAAGAAGATCAAGATGGGAAAGGCCCCAGGAATTGATGGATGGTGTGTGTGGTGAAATGCTTGAAGTATGGGGGTGAGATTGTTATGGAATGGATATGGAAGTTGTGTAGATTGGCCTGGGAAGATGGAAGGGTTCCAGAGGACTGGAAATCAGGTACAATTGTTCCTTTATATAAAGGAAAGGGGGAGAGAGAAGTATGTGGTAACCATAGGGGTATTTGCCTTCTTAGTGTGACTGGAAAGATATGTGGTAGAATACTTATTGACAGGGTTAGGCATATAACAGAGGAGGTAGTTGGAGAAGAGCAAGGGGGATTTAGGAAGGGAAAATGGTGTGTAGAGTGTGTAGATCAGATATTTGTTCTAAGATGTTTAGTGGAGAAGTATCTAGAGAAGGGAAAGAAAGTGTAAGCTGCCTTCATGGACTTGGAGAAAGCTTATGACAGAATAGATAGGTAAGGTATGTGGAAGGTATTAAGAATATAATGAGTGGAGGGGAAATTGTTGAGTGCTGTGAAGAGTATGTACGAAGGAGCTATGGCTACTGTGCGAGTGGATGGTGAGTTGAATGAGTTCTTTGATCTGAATGTGGGACTGAAACAGGGTTGTGTGATGTCTCCATGGCTGTTTAATATATACATGGATGGGGTTGTAAAGGAGGTGCAAGGTAGGGCAGTGAATGTGGGAGTGGTTCTAATGAATGAGGGTGAGATGTGGAAGATTCCAGTGTTGTTGTTTGCTGATGATACAGTATTGTTGAGTGAAGATGAATGGGAGTTGCAAGGTTTGGTGAATGAATTTGGGACAGTGTGTAAGAAGAGGAATCTGAAAGTCAATGTAGACAAGAGTAAAGTTATAGTGTTTGAGAGGAATGAAGTCACAGAATGCACAGTGAGGTTGGATGGTGAGGATATGGAGAATGTGAGTGCATTCAAGTAGTGTGATGAGTAAGGATGGAAGTTTTGGGGATGAAATACTTGAAAGGGTATAGAAGGGAAGGAAGGTTACTGGTTCACTGAAAGCAGTGATGAGAAATAAGGAGGTGAGTATGGAAGTCAAGAAGTCACTGTATGATAGTATTGTGATCTCTACCCTGCCGTATGGAAGCGAGGCATGGACCTTGCTAGAGGGTAACAAGTCAAGAGTGAGAGCAGTGGAAATGAGTTACTTGAGAGGAGCATGTGCAGTGACATGGAAGGACAGGTTGACGAATGTAGAAGTGAAGGAATGTTGTGGGGTGGATGTGGATGTGGTTGAGAAGATTAGGAGAAGTACACTGAGGTGGTTTGGACATGTGGAGAGAATGGAGAATGAAAGACTGACTAAGAGGGTGTATGCAGGTGAGGTGGAGGGAGGGAGAGGGAGGGGAAGACCGAGGATTAGGTGGAGGGATGGAGTTGAGAGGTATATGAGGAAGGGGGGAGTGAGCTGGGGGGAGGGTAGGCAAATGGTGGGTGACAGAGCGACTTGGAGGCGTTTTGTCTGCGGCCACCCTTTGCGGGATTAGGGCGTCGGGCTGTAGATAGATAGATTATTATTACTGTTACAGTAATATCTCACTTACCCAGCATAATTCAGTCAACCCTCATGCTGAACAGTGCGAAATGCCAGATATTGCATCAGTACCCACAATCAACTATTCAGCATTGAGCCGGATAATGTGTCGCAACCCTAAGCTATCCATCTTAAAAACTTTCCAGCAATATTACCCATGAGTAAAAGATTAAAATCAAGCATAAAATACAACACAGTATTGATGCAGTACATATAGTACAGTAATACAGTACATAGTACTGTATAATCATAATCATACTGTACTCACCTAGTGTTGGCATTGATGGAGGGTAGAGTAGTACACTATGCAGTACAGTGGTGAATGGCTTCCACAAAAATTACTCCAGTTCCTCCACTTCGGCCCCCCTCAGGCACGTGGAGCCACAGGCTAATTCACAGAGCTAGAGAGTAGCCATCGTTTGGGTCACAAATGCACAGTGCACAGATACTTCCCCACTATACAGTGTCCATGGGAGAGAATGAGAGAGTGATGATATGCTTGGCACGTCGGGTGGGCCACTCCTGCAACGCATTGTGA
>JAGKTI010021403.1:0-11785 GCA_018397915.1 Birgus latro | reverse complement strand
AATCTGGATGCCAACAGTTCGGCAGAGGACTTTGACAAGCTGAGATCGCGAACTAGATCATTTAGCTCCTTTTGGGAAAAAGGATGTGGAGCATCATCGTCAAGAACCACTTCTTCTTCATCTTCTTGAACACTGGAGGAATCTTCGTCACGAAAGTCAGGAAGTTCTCCAAAGACAGGTACTGGAATTTAATCACAATGAGCTACAGGACGACGTGCTGATTGAAGATCAGGATACTTGAGGCTGCTCCGGTTCTTTCTGTTGATCCCAGTCACATCAGTAGCGCAGAAGTAGCAGTCAGTGCCATGGTTTGTCGGCTCCCTCCAAACCGTGGGAATCCCAAACTTCAGACAACTCTTCTTGCCCTTAGTCCACTGACGCAGATACTCGGTGCATGTCTTGCATACCATGTGTGGCGCCCAAGCTTTATCCTGGTCACCAAGTTGAATACCAAAATAAGCATGGTAAGCACGCTTTATGAAACATGTGACTGGATTCCTGTTAGGAACCATAGTGCATACGCCGCAGATGTAGCAGAATACATCGGGCTTATTTTTGCAAGATCTTCTGGTTGAAGCCATTTCATTCACCAGTAAAATAAAAATACCAATTAGTCATAAATTCACGCATGTAAACTCTTCAGAGTTCATTTATTTCAAGCAATAAAAAAGAATTTTGCATCATATAAAGCGAAAATACCTGTACATGTAAACAAAAACGTCAAAAACAACATGTGGCCATAGCTCAAAAAGTTGACCTGATTGAGCAAAACCAATATGATTTTTGGATTCAGCACTTCAAAATTGTCCTAAATCAGCTAAAAGAACTTAGACATTAAATTTGGTGTTGACCAGTGTTATTAATGTGTTAAATGTGAGTTTTGTTGACACTTGAGCATGCAAACTTTATCAAATAAACTGCTTCAATCAGTCTTCACCAGGCAGCCTCCGCCAACTTTAACCCGCCCACTCCTGACTGATTTTTTAACGAAACACACTCTCAGAACCCTACTGATTTTGAGCTTTTTTGGGGGCGGGGGCTCAAACCTCCGCTTTTGGTGAGAAACATCAAAAATTTATAGAGAAATCGCCTTCCTGAGCTTAAAAATGTTGATACAGGTGTCATTCAGCCTTACGTTTTCCTTCTTTTTCAGGGTACCTGGCTAAAGAAAATGAACTATGGAAGGGTTAACTAATTCAAGCCACTTTAAATTTCGTATTTATTTATTTATTTGGTACGAATTTATATGCAGTACAAGTCTGTATTGGTTTTCACACAATAATGTAGGCGATAAAAGCATTGTCCACTCACCCAAAACCCCAGCATATGGCACCTTCCTTTATGACATTTCCACCTCTTCTGTTTGTTTCTACCTCTGGCTTCTTTGTTTCTTTGTCCTCCACCTCGGGAATCACTTTCACCATGAATTTCGTCATTGGAGAGACTGTGGGGCAACATATTTTTACTGGTCAGGTTACTGCTGACAGGTGAATTGCCCAGTGTGTGGGGGAGGGGGGAGTCAGGTGGGGTCAGGCAGTATCCCAGCTTGACAGCAGGTAGAAGGTCTCCCACATATGCCTGCCAAAAATCACCTGCGAATGTTGAAAAATGCGCACATGATGGGCCTTGCAATTGAGTGATGTACGATGCACGTCAGTGGGTCTGTCCACGGAAAAAAGTAGTGACGTACATCGTACGTCGATGGGGCTTGGTGGGTTGATGTTTTGGTCGGTCAGCTGATTGCTGACCAAAACATTACAGATGGCATAGGCTGCCTGGTGAAGCACTGATTGAAGAAGTTTATTTGATAAAGTTTGCACGCTCAAGTGTCAACAAAACTCGCATTTAACACATTAATAATCATTCTTATATACGTGATGATGATGATGGGAGGCATTACACTTCGTTTTAGCTCAAAGATAGGTGCTTCATCACTAACCAGTTCATAGTGGTTTTACAAACAAACCTATAAACTAGTCAAAATACCCAAAGAATCTTTAATGTTTCATTACTTAACATAATGAATTTGATGAAGTTTAACCTCCTTATAAGAGAGAAAAATGTCCACAGTTGGACACACATGTAGTATGGTCTCCATCTTCTTTGTTTACAAACAGGGGAGCACGCCGCCTTCCAGGGGAATTTGTCCGGGCGTTTCCAACTTTTCTGCGCCATCGCGCTATAGGTGTTCTATTCGTTTGGTTCAATTTTTTTTTGTTCTGGCACCTTGCCGTGTCATAGAAATTCGGTCATGGAAGCTTGCGCCATAGGCGACTTGACTGTAGATAGATAGATTTTCTTTGTTTTCTGTTTTTATTTTCAGTTTTTACATTTACTACAATAAAATACAACCATTCAGCTTTAATTTTTTTTTTTTTTTTTTGTGTGTGTCCGACTCTGGGCATAGGCTTTACAGCCTGCTATCAAGGCCCAGCCGTCCTCCTACATACCATACACCTCTACATGTCACCACTTCGGCGCTAACACCCACCGTCCATATTGAATACATGCTAGGGCTGTCTCATACAGGACTGGTGTATTGGTATTAGCGGGGTTATTTTTACGACATGTCGGCGGGTCTCCTGGTAGATCAGCAAAGCCTGATTTAATGAAATTCAAATCCTTAAACTGTTCCCTGCCCCAGCGAGGATTCGAACCTGGGTCCCTCGGGACTGCAAGCCAACTCTCTACCGATCGAGGCACCAAAACCAATATTCGGTCTTGAAAAGTGTATTTACTCAGAGTGATCAAAGAAAAATATCACAGCGTGAAGATGTGGGTCAGCGCGAAAGTGGCTGACTCTAGCACAGACGTAATCTGTCCCTTCCAGAAACCTGATAAGGTTAATATGGAGGTTACGCTGCAAGCAGTGATCAACGGAATTTCTTCTAACTGGGTTTCAGTCACTTCTGGAGTTTCACAAGGGTCAGTTGTTGGTCCACTTCCTGTTCGTCATTTATATCAGTTGTATAGATATTGGTCTGCTAAGTACCGGTATGATCTCAAATTATGCAGATGACATCAAACTTGAAGCAGAGGTGAGCTCTCTTGAAGTGATTGTAAAACTCCAGGCAGACTTATGTAGTCTAGGGGAATGGTATGAGACCTGGCAAATGCCATTTAACATGGAGAAATGCAAGGTGATGCATATTGACCATGCAAATCCTGGGTCAGACTACAGTAATCCCTCCACTATCTGACGTAATAGAGCCAAAGGCATGTCCGGACAGTGGTCTTGTCCGGATAGTGGCCCTGAAGCTCCAGCACCGGTCATTCCTGACCCTAACCTAAATCAGAAAACCACCTTCCTACCTCCCTACCGGACATGCATAGCACTTATTTAAGTCCCCTTTCACATAAATAATGCACACAAAGCATGAATTAACTGAATTTTAATCAAAAAATGATGATTTAGAGGTGAGTAAGGCATAGGTGCTCACAACTTGCCACCATAGTGTAAGTAAGTATCGGACATGGAAATCATCTTTTCTCACATTTTATTCACTAAATTATTGGATACAAAGCATCAAATACAGTAAATGATGTAAATTGTTACCAGAAAAATGGTTAGGTTAGGTTAGGTTAGGACTGGACATGAAATTCACTGGCATTCACCTTTTTCACAGCTAGTGCACTAAAATAGTGAACACAAAGCATGAATTCATTTAAATTTAACCCAAAAAGGATGAATTTGAGGTAAGTTAGGCACAGCTGTTCACTGAGTTGGCAGCTCTGTTTAGGTACCAGACATGAAAATCAATGGTATTCACCTTTTTCACAGCTGGTGCACTTCAAAACTAGTGGTAACCATGCATGAAAAAATAAAATTAAAAGCAAGAAATTATGATTTACATTTATGGGAATTTTTTACCACTTTACAGTATGCTGAAAACAGGTTAGACATGAAAATCATTATGGAAATCATCTTTCACACAAATCAGTGGTATTCACCTTTTTCATAGCTGGTGCACTTCAAAACCATGCATGAAAAAATTAAATTGAAAGCAGGAAATTATGATTAACATTTATGGGAATTTTTTACCACTTTACAGCATGCTGAAAACAGGTTAGACATGAAAATCATTATGGAAATCATCTTTCACACAAATCAATGGCATTCACCTTTTTCATAGCTGGTGCACTTCAAAACCATGCACGAAAAAATTAAATTAAAAGCAGGAAATTATGATTAACATTTATGGGAATTTTTTACCACTTTACAGCATGCTGAAAACAGGTTAGACATGAAAATCATTATGGAAATCATCTTTTACACAAATCAATGGCATTCACCTTTTTCATAGCTGGTGCACTTCAAAACCATGCATGAAAAAATTAAATTGAAAGCTGGAAATTATGATTTACATTTATGGCAATTTTTTACCACTTTACAGCATGCTGAAAACAGGTTAGACATGAAAATCATTATGGAAATCATCTTTCACACAGTCTATGCATGAGATTAATGATATGGGAAGAACAAAACAAGGAATTTTGATGAAGTTAGGGTACTTACAAGAATGATGCCGCCGTCCTGATGTATAACCCGCTCAGTCATCTCAGACTCTGACAGTAAGAACTTGCACCTGACACACCTTGGCACTTCCTCTGCACTTTACACTCACCAGCACTTTCCACAACTTTTCCTTTCCCATAACTAACTGTACCTTGCATCACATCACTTCACTGCACTGTACATAACTGTAAATTCCCGTGTGGTCTAGTGACGAGTCCTGGAGAATTTAGTCGCTGTCAGAATCCGAGATGAGCTGATGGAGGCAGCATAGGGGCTCCTTGGTGGGACGTGGTGATACGCTATCCACTGCAGAGGACTCAGAAGATAGCCGCAAACTCACATCCAGTGGTGACTCTGCTGTGCCTGACGTGCTGGGCTGTGGCTCGGAGCTAGAAGGCTTGTCTTGGCGAGATAATGGAGTGGAGCGAGGGTTGATGACGGCAGAGTTGACTGGCCTGAAAAAACTGTCAATGGTTGATTGACGCAAGCAACGACGATTCTGATGATTAATGATGCGCTGCCTGAAAGCTCGCACTTCATCCACAAGTCCCAAGGGCCCCATCTCCCTGTCGCAGTCTGGGTGTTCCAGGTAGTCGAGGACAAACTCCACATGTTCCCGGAGTGCGCTCAGCTGGGGGATGGTTGGAGTAGTGGCAAGCCGTGAGGAGTCCGCATCATCGTCGCTGTCCTCGTCGGAATCTTCATGCTGGGTACTCGGACCGGCAACAGTAGATGCGATCTCGATATCAGACATGATCTGATACCCAGGATTGCCCTCATTGTCATCCAACCACTCACGCACTTTGTCAACATCCACATTGTCTCCACCCACATGAAGCCTTGCATGGAAGTCATCCACGTCAAAACCTACAAAATCGTGCACCACGTCACTTCCATGAAGCAGCCAAGACCAACCATTTTCTAGAGTCTTGACAGAGACTTCCTTTCATGCACTGGCCCAGTTGTAGATGGCAGACTTGGGGTTGTATTGGCGAAGGTTTTTGACAGTTTGTTGTCCTCGCATGTCTCGTCCTTCCCTGCGATCGTCCTCATCCTCGTAGACATCCATCACCTTGTCCAAAAACCTCCGTCAGTAGAGCCTCTTCGCTGCCACAATCACTCCCTGGTCCATTGGTAGGATGAGAGCAGTCGTATTAGGTGGCAAAAACAGACACCTAATGCGGCCATTTTCAGCCACCAATTCCTTCTCAGACGGATGCGCTGGTGCATTGTCTAGAATCAGGAGGGCCTTTACCTGGTCACATGAGATTTTCAGTGTCTCTGTCTGATAATGAATGACTTCCTTGACAAAGTGTTGGTGAAACTAATTTCTGAAGATCTTAGTTGTGAACCAAGCCTTCAGAGAATGATACCACACGACAGGAAGGACATCCATTAACCCACGAAGGCACTGAGGTTGCTTTGCACAGCCAACAATAATGGGCGTGAGCCGGTGCATGCCATTAGCATTTGCACGGCACAAAGCAGACACGCGTTGCTTGGAGAGCTTGGGGCCAGGTACATGCTTCTCCGTCTCCTCAGCGAGAGTGTTAGTGGGAATTGAACGATAAAATAGGCTAGTTTCATCAGCGTTGTAGACTTGACCGAGAGTGAGGCCCTCCCTGTCAATCAAGCCCTTTACCTGCTGAAACTGTTCTGTTCCTTCATCGTTAGCATCCAGAGCTTCGCCATGGGCCTTACAATTGGTCCGTGCTGTAACTTGAACACAAAGAGCCAACCTTCAGATTCCTTGAAGTCTGGGGTGTCCTGTAGCCTTGCGAACTTCTCGGCAGCAGCTTTCAGCTCCGTTCCACGTACCAACACACCAGCAGCACGTTGTCGATACCAGATGAGCGTGGAACGGTCAGTGTCTGCATACTTAGGAGTAAACATCATCTTCTTCTCCATGTTCCGTCTGGTTTTTAAAGCGAAATCAGCCATGTACTGCTGTAGTTTGTCTCGGGACCTCTTGATATCAAACAAAGTGGAGCGAGGGAGGTTGAATTCACGGAAGATCCGTGATGTCGGCCACCCGGCGTCCACCTTCTCCAATATCTCCCGTTTCTTCTTCAGAGTCAAAACCACTTTCTTCCTCTTCTCAGGTGGCGGGGCCATCATCACACACACGATAAAGAAGGTGCAGAGCAGCAGCAAGCCCTGCAGGAGGTAGGGAATCACCACAAAACCAAGCACTTCAGGAGCCATGTTGAGAGCAAGTTGATGAGCCGGCAGCTGAGTGAGAAATGAGACCGTGAGAGAGGCGGGAGGCGCGAAAACACAGCTGTTCGGCACGCACGGGAAATTCAAACTGACGCGGTCCAAAAAATCGGATTTTTTTTAGATTTTTTCGAATTTGGGGGCATTTTGGGGGTCGGACAGCCTATGATGTCCGAATAGTGATGTATCCGGATAGTGGACGTCCAGATAGTAGAGAGATTACTGTATTCATTTTTGGGAAGATCTCTGAGGATGACTGAATTGGAAATGGAAAAGGACTTTAGTGTTTTGGTCAGTAGTGACCAAAACTTTTCTAAACAATGTGTTGAAGCAGAGAAAAAGATCTGGAAATTGCTGGACTACATTCAGAGGCAGTGTTGTTATAGGAAAAGGAGATTCTTCTTATACTCTATATCTCCTTAATATGCCCCCTTCTGGAGTATGTTGTGCAGTTCTGGTCATCTACACTTAGAAAAGACATACAGCAACTTGAAAACGTTCAAGCTAGGGCTATAAAATTGATTCCATCCATCAGGGGACCCCTCAATGAAGGGAAGCTACCTTGCAGTGGTGGTAGGACTTGAAGCCTGGTCTGTGGGGTCTCTTATTTTGGCTGCCAGAAGTCCTTATTAGATTTGTTATCCATTAATTTCATGAAGCAAGTGCTACCCCCATATTATCAGGTAAGGAAGCCAGCTGGTCGTAATGATATCTCTATGCCCAGGTCAACTGTGGGCAGGGATGTTGCCCCCCCCCCCCCCCCCCCCCCCCCAATGTTAGCTGTGCATGGCATCCAGTGATGCTAAAGATGCAGGTTGTCTGGTGGTAGAGCGATGCCACATGTGGCTAGCAACGTCCCCTTTTGGTTGCCTTGTCTAGTTAGATGGTTAACTTGGTGAGGCCTAAGTCAATTAGCGGGTCATTCATTGGCTAGGGTCATGTGGGCTCCACATGGCCTGGCACAGTAACTGGTCCGGAGCTACCATCTGGTTGTATGGTGGTCACCTGTGTATACTCTTCCACTACCCTAGAGGCTGCCAGTTGTTCTGTGACATGTTGTTATGCCTTCCCCTGTTGGTCTTCTTGGTGTGTAACATATGGCAGAATTACCCTCAAACATTGATCCTCATGTGGTGTGTGACCAGGCCCATGATTCTTCTACTGGCTACATTTCTACTCCTGCCTGCCCTGGGCAGTCCAGGGGTCCAGAATCTCCTGTTGACAATCCCTGCATGTTTGCTGGATTCTCAAGTGAATCTTCCCCATCCGAGGAGCTGCCAGTCCTTCTTCGGGCTTCAGGGGTCGTGAGTGCTCGCAGGACACTTCTTCCAATGTGCCGAACATAGTAACATTGAACCATATGAAGCTACTGGAAGTAAGGGTAAGAGGGTACCAAGCCTGCTAGGAAAATTTCAACCCTACCATTGAGACAATTCCTTGTTTTGAAGCTGGCTGATGGTACTTCTTTTAGAGAACAAAATGCAAATGTGTAATGTCCACCGTGACCTGGTCCTCCCCTTTTTGAAGCCAGGAATGCCAATGAAAGTGCTCCCATCCATGGCATCAAAGATTTGGCTTTCAAAGAAGTGGTGGTCACCCATTATGCCACCCTGAACCAGACCCAGGAAGTAGTTCAAGGATTTCCTTACATACTCGGATGAGAGCCTCTTGGAAAGGTTGGCAAACCAGGGAGTGGTAAAAGTTGAAAGGATCAAGATGGTAAATGGAATCTTGACAGAGAAGCCATCTTTCGATTTTGATGTTTGACTGATGTTGCCCGTTGTACTTGAGGCAGCTTTCTACCGTCTTCAGGTTGACTTATGTGCCAAGGCCGAAGAGGTGTTTCCACTGTCAGAGATTTGGACATGTCAGTCAGTCTTGCTGTAGAAAACTGCTGGGTTTCCCTCAAGTATGTGTCAAATGTGGTGTTATTTATCATAGGGATTGAGTGCCTGACCCCCCCCCTCCCTTCCCTCCTCTTGTGTGAACTGCTGTGATGCTCATCCAGCTTCATCAGGCCAGTGTGATCAGTAAAAAGTTGAGAATGAGGTCCAGTCACTCCAGACCCAAGAGTCTTTTTTTTTTTTCAGAGGCAAAGGACATGGTCATAGGGCTTTTCATCTACTCTGGGGTCACCTTTCCTTCAGCCCAGTCACAGTGCCAGGAATCACAGCAGTGGAACAGAACAAAGCCTGTTGCTTCACCTGCCTCTCAGAGCACTCACTCGCCGCTGGCATCCCAGTCAGGGGGATTCTCTGTAATAACAACAGCTGGGGGAGACAGTGCCTCCTCCATGGGGAGATCACTTGTTAGTGGGGTTACCTCCCCACTTCCACCTGTCCCAGTAGATGGCCTGAAGGCTGCACAGCCCAGGCAGGGACGTCAGCAGCCTGACACACACACATACAACAAAGAAACCACCACCACAGTATACAAACAATATATACATTCAGTGATGAATTATGCAAGTCGTGCTTGGGCTCCTAACCTCACTAAAACACACTATAACACTCTTCAGACCATACAGAACAAGGCCTTAAAAATTATCACAGGCTGCACAGCTACAACACCCACAGACCACCTACATCAAGAAACCAAAGTCCTCAAAGTCAAGGATCATCTAGACATGAGAGGCACCCAAATTCTTGCTGCACCCTCCACAAACCCACAATATCCACTACACTACATGGCAGCACATCCACACACACACACACAGGAACATCAAAACAACACCCAGCACTCGATATCATACACAAATACTGTCAGCTCTTCCCCCTTGCCTGCCTCAGACAAGCTTCCAGAAGCATATCCATACTCAAATCACTCGCCGCTCCATTCAGTCACATTTGGGCATGTCAGCAGGTCTTGTCGTAGAACTGAACAAGGTCTACCACAGGTCTGTGTTCATTGTGGTAAGACTTCACATGGGGAGATGGAATGCCCTCAGTCACATTTGGGCATGTCAGCAGGTCTTGTCGTAGAACTGAACAAGGTCTACCACAGGTCTGTGTTCATTGTGGTAAGACTTCACATGGGGAGATGGAATGCCCAAATCCCCCCTCCTGTATCAACTGCTGTGGTTCCCACCCAGCTTCATCATTACAATGTGAACAATATAAGTTTGAGAGCGAAGTTATGTCAATTCGAACCCGTGAGAAGACTTCTTTTGCAGAGGCAAAGGAAAGGGTCAAAGGGATGTTTATCCACCCTGGGGTCACCTTTGCATCAGCTCTTTCACATCGTAAGGATGTCCCGCTGCACGAGGAGAATATACTTCATGCTGCCCCACCTGCTTTTAGGGGTAATCAGTCGGCACAGACTTCCCGGTTGGGGAATGTTACTGTGATGGCAACACATGGACGAGGCCCCATTTCAGTACCCACTCCTTCAACTCGCGATATGCGGAATACTGTTCCCGCGGTGAGTACTGNGAGTACTGTTAGTGTAAATGAAGTCTGCCTGAAGACTGCTCCTACTGTTTCCGCCCCCACTTCGGTGGCTGAAGGCGGTGTTACTGACGGCTTGCACACTTCGGTGGCAGTGGCAGATGTCCATGTTGAACCTGGCAAACGTCATCGTTGTTCTTCAGAGTCTTCTGATCATGAAGACCGGCCATCTAAGGTCTCAGTTGTCAACACTTCTGTCGACACCCCTGCTGTTCCCTCTGCCCAGCATGGAGAGGGATCTAGCAATGTGACAACTGCAGCTGATGGTTCACCTCTGGCCCCATCTCCACCTGTAGATGTAGGTACCTTAGATCTGAAGCATGGGACGGCCTCCTCTAATGATTCGAGTCCTGTGGACTCTACTTACATTTCTGGGGCTTCTGGTGGGGGCAATGACTGTCCTCCACCTCCAAAGGCGGTCACCAAGCCGCCTTCCAAGCAAATTGGTCTGCCCACTCCAAGAAAGAGTTTGGTACAACTCACTTCCTCTTCCTCCCGTTTACTTTCGGCCGTTATACAGAGGGTGAGGGTTCCTGGTGCTGGGCAGGCTCCTCCAAAGAGCTCTCCAAAGCATAAACCTAAACCCAAACCCACTGGGGGGGCAAGACTGTCATGCCCTTCGTCCTGATCCTTTCTTCACTATGGGAACTATGGCATTGTCAGCCAGTATAATACAATGGAACTGTCGAGGGTTGCGGGGTAATTGGGAGGAGCTGCGGACCCTCCTGACCTGTTCCCCTATGTGTATATCGTTTCGTTTCGTTTTTGAAGGCTCCAACATGCTTGCATGCGTCGGCCTTGGTCACCTAATGGCGGCTCTCCACGCTGCTCGATCCCTGGCAGCCTCCCTGTTCAGTCCCTTAACTCTTAAGTCACACTTAATGACCTCGTCCCATGTCTTTCTCGGTCTACCCCTCCCAACCCCTCCCCCAATATTAACACCTCTCACCCTCTGTACCCAATTATCATCCCCCATCCTCTCCACATGTCCAAACCACCTTAGCCTACCTCTCCTCATCACAACACCAATACACTCTAGTCCCATTTTATCTCTCAACTCTTCCATCGTAAACCCAGCCCCCACAGGCCTTGCACGCAGGGACGCACTGCACATTCACCTAATCATTGTCATTTCTGTACGTTTAAACCTGCGAATATCCTCTTCCTTTACTGTCCAGGTCTCACTACCAAACAGCATCACACTCCTTACACATGCTGCATACAAAGACCCCGTAGCACGTAAGGAGAGTCCTCTCAATGTCAAGAGAGGCAACAGCTCCCTGAACTTTTTCCAACCACTTCTCACCCGAGCAACCGAGCTAACTCCAGCCCCACCTCCGGCACATAACATGTCTCCCAAATAACGAAACTCCTCCACACACTCAAGAGACTCACTTGCAAGTTCAACCCTCTCACGCCTAACAATCTCCACCTGCTCTCCCCGACACGCCGCACACATGAAATCAACATCATCTCGCAGTCTACCTCTAATACCACTACATCTCTTGTGCACCCACTTATCACAAACACTACACAAGATGGAATTACTTCCCACACCCTTGTGGCAAACTTTTTTTTTTTTTTTTTTTTTTTTTTTTTTTTTTTT
>JAGKTI010021402.1:0-15762 GCA_018397915.1 Birgus latro | reverse complement strand
CCATATTTTCTCACTTATATGGGGTCAATGTGCTTAACCAATCTTTGCCATACAGTTTGGTACTGCGCCTCTCCCACCCTCAGCCCCATTTCTCTCAAGTCTTCATTCACACAATCCATCCACCTCCTCCCCGGGCTTCCCCTCTTCCTTACCTGTACCTCCATATCCTCTACTCTCCTCCCCACATAATCTTCATCCCTTCTCATCACATGTCCATACCACTGAAGTTTTCTTTCCTACACCTTCCTGGATACTCACCCACTTTCACTGTCCCTCTGATTCTCTCATTTCTAATCCTATCCAACTTCATTATTCCACACATCCGTCTCAACATTCTCATCTCCACTACATCCAACGTCTCAGCCCCATACATCAAAGCCGGACTCACTAATGTTTTATATACCTAACCCTTAAGCCTCATGCTGATTCTCGTATCACACAGCACCCCTGATACCTTCCTCCAGCACACCACCTGTGAGTTATTTCCCTATCTAAGTCTGCATCCTGGGACACCATCCATCCTACATATTTAAACTTAACACTCTTTTCAATCTCTCTCCCTGCACACCAATTTATGAACTTTGAACTTCACTGAACCCCAGTTATTACCTTTCCTTCCAACTGGTCTTCATTTTTCTGTCTTCCATAGTCCCTTTCCATTCTTGTCATCTTCTCTGTACCTCTTGGTTTCTGGTGCTGCATGGCACCATGTCATCAGCAAGCAATGGTTCAAAATACATTGGGCCATCCTCTAGTACTGTATCCCAACCTAAAGGTGTCAACACGACCTTGGCTGCTTCTGATTAGCCAACACATAGCCAGGCCATAATGAGGCAGAGTGAGGCACAGGCACAAGGGGACACTGCCTAACTTTAACCTGCCGAGTTTTGAACCGTTGCGTTTGTTCCCCCACAGCGCTGCTTTGGTTACCCTTGATAAGGCAGAGCTGAACCCCCCCCCCCGCCCCTCCCTACACACACACCAGTACCACCCACCATCATCATTACCACCACTACCACCACCATCATCATTANCATAATGAGGCAGAGTGAGGCACAGGCACAAGGGGACACTGCCTAACTTTAACCTGCCGAGTTTTGAACCGTTGCGTTTGTTCCCCCACAGCGCTGCTTTGGTTACCCTTGATAAGGCAGAGCTGAACCCCCCTCCCCCCCCCCCACACACACACCAGTACCAGCCTAGATTAACCTCGACTCCCCACGCACACACACACACCAGTACCAACCTAGATCAGCATTGAACTAGAGTTACTTTTATTGGGAGTTCTGCGCTATATCAACTGTGTGTGTGTGTGTGTGTGTGTGTGTGTGTGTGTGTGTGTGTGTACCAACGGGGGTGTTTTTATGACAGATTAACAGGTCTTGTGGACGATCACATCGCACCACACCCAGTACCACCACCACCACTGCACCACACCACACCCACAATCTAAAACCACCACCACAACCGCCACCATCAAACCACAACCACCACCTACAACAACAACAACATCAAGAAAGAAAATAAGACAGCGTAGATTATCAAACAGTTCAGAGGCCGAGACTGAGGATCGAACAACGTGGTTAAAGGGATCAGCTGACCCATGTAAATAAACAAAGGAGCGAACCACGTGGGAAATGGGATCAGCTGACCCATGTAAATAAACAAAGAAGCGAACCACGTGGGAAATGGGATCAGCTGACCAATGTAAATAAACACAGACACGAACCACGTAGGCAATGGGATCAGCTGACCAGTGTAAATGAACATAGGAGCGAACCACGTGGGAAAAGAGATCAGCTGACAAAACAAAAGCGAGAAAGTTAATGATGGAGTGAAAATTCTGATCCCAATAAGGATCGTTCTTCATGTTTTAAGGATCGTGCTCTTACGTTTTAGGGATTATGCGAGATGCTTAGAAACTGTGCTCATGGTTTTAGCGATTGTCCTGAAGTTTTAGGGATTGTTTATTCAAGTTTTAGAAACTTATCTCCGGGTTTTGGGGATTTTGCTCCGTCTTAGGAACAGTACCTTTAGGTTTTAGGGATACTGCTTTTAAGTTTTAGGGATTGTGCTCATAAGTCAGACATTAGGTGTGCCATAGTTTCATCCTTTTTTTTGTTGAAGTAACTGCTGAGATGGACGTTGCGGAAACCGAATGGAAAAGTGAAGGGTGGAATCATCAGCATATGAGTGGATAGGGTTAGATGTACAGCTTAGAAGGTCATTGATGAATAAAAGAAAGAGAGTTGGTGATAGGACAGAGCCCTGAGGAACACCACTGTTGATAGGTCTAGGAGAAGAACGATGGCCGTCTACAACAGCGGCTATAGAACGACCAGAAAGGAAGCTAGAGATGAAGGCACAGATAGACGGATAGAAACCGTAGGAGGGCAGTTTGGAAATTAAAGATTTATGCCAGACTCGATCGAAAGCCTTTGAGATGTCAAGTGCAATGGCAAAGCTTTCGCCAAAGTCCCGAAAGGAGGATGACCAGGAGTCTGAAAGGTAGGTGAGAAGATCGCCAGTGGAGCGTCCCTGACGGAACCCATACTGACGATCAGAAAGAAGGTTGTGACAGGAAAGATGCTTTAAAATTTTTCTGTTAAGAATTGACTCGAAAACTTTTGAGACACAGGATGTTAAAGCAATTGGACGATAGTTAGAGGGTTGGGAATGGTCACTCCTTTGGGACTGGCTGAATGAGAGCAAACTTCCAGCAAGAAGGAAAGGTACAAGTTGACAGACAAAGGTGAAAGAGTTTACCTAGGCAGGGTGTAAGCACAGAAACAGTTTTTCAGTTTCCCTACTGATGTTAGTAAGTAAATATTAAATGTATTTTTTTTACAGTGGGATATAATGTAGGGGATGGAAATATAGAACTTGTGCATTAAAGGTATGAACAGAAGGTGTATAAAAATATGTGTAATGCAGTGGTTTTATTTTTGAGCACATGACTACACTGTGAACTACGAGAACGTGTTGGAGCCCCTATACACACTCCCTGTGACTGACAATATCTTAAAGTACAGTTGATCAAAGGAAAATACAGTATTAACTTTCACTGCTCCTGAAGAACATGTAAGTATATTACTCATTACCAACCTTTATATATCTTGGTGAACGTGTTGGTGTCTGATATAGCTCTCAGATATTCTCGGCAGCAGTATTACCAAGCACAAACTCCTATCTGATGACATCAGTTTAGCCAGCCTTATATAATTAACAATACGCAGCATACATTTGTCGGTATAATGTAAGGTTAAATGCCGAACATTCCCGTCGTCTCTGTTTCGTCATTTCACAGTTTTCTTACCTGGTAATTCCTACCCTCTTTTCATAAAATAGTTACTGTATCCTGAACTATATAGAAATACGTGATGGTTAACAAAAAAAATAATAATAACACTGATGCCTGGCAGCAATACTTATGGATGCAATTAAAGGCATGAGAGTATATAATTGTTAAAGGTATCCCTCCTTTCCACACCATAGTGAGATGAGAAGGGATGAAGGATCCATGGAAACAATGTGTGGTGTGAAGAGGTATGCCGAGCACGGTTTTTAGGGCCCTCCAATTCGACTGGAGCAATCTCCTCATAGTAGACATTCTATGAAATTAAAGCACACAACACTGAATTATATCGAAATCCAAACATTTACTAGATGTGTATAGTTTATACACAAACATCACAATATGCAAGGTAGGTCATATCTGTTGTTGAATGGACGGTGATGCGCGAGAGGGTGAATGGATGCGGGTTTAGGGCAGCGAGTTTGATCCCTGGTTGACTTACTAAAACACTGCAGCCTACCTACGTTGTTTTTTATACTCTAAATACTTTTGGATCGTTGGTCATACTATTCACAAACAATACATCCCTTTGTGTAGACACTGCACCTTGCGTATATATATGACGGAGAATGTGTTTAAATGCAGAATGACTGCAATGACTGCGCTGGGGGTAATTAACCCGGGGTTGAGATCCCCTACTCACGGGTGGAGCCCTACAAGTAGCGCACTACCACATTCATACTGTGGACACTCGCTACTGTCAGTATCACTTTGCAATGAAGTAGTTAAACTGCATCGTGTATTCGGTTAAGAATCATGATATTAGGGGGATTAGTTAAGGTAGTTTCTTTAGCTGAGCAAGCAATTATATTCTCTTAAACGAAATTTTCTGTAACCAAAATGAATTAATTATAAGTGACATTGTACTGAGAGAATATTATAAGACTTGCGTAAACTATTTACAAAATTTGCATTGCTAGTGATGTTGAACTGGAAAGACCAATCTTATATCACTTACTCTAAAGAATATCATAAAGTGTGTAATTACCTAACCTCTCATATTAGCCCCTTCTCGTAGGGAAACTTTGCATCTCGACAGATACCGACACCAATTAGACAATGTGCCTCGGACAGGTTCCGTTGCTTCAAAGGTCAAAATCATTCGAAACTAACCCATGAAACACTTTTCTGTGTTCTCTATGTACTCATTGCTACGTGATATTCTTACTGTAACTGTACTTATAACTTGCTTATTTAGTCCCTAGACATCATCTGCATACATTGCTTCCTGCCACGTAGATAATAAACAAGCGACAAAACATTTGTTCCGATACTTAACGCTTCAGCCAATCACGTCCATCCTTACAAAGGTTGTAGGTTCTGAGCGATTCATTTGATAAAATACGAGTGTTTACTACGGAGCAGCTGCCAGATATCGCCACACACCAGCATATTTGGTTGCACTTTCTTCTTGGCCAACTGTACAAATTTGCCAAATTAATTTCCCTTCAGCTGTACTTATCTCAATTGCTATTAGTTCTACCTGTGAAGGTATATCTAGTTCTATTTCTGTTACTTGCAGATTTTTCTTTGTTAATATTATACAGTAATTCCTCTTCCCTTTTTTAAGTTCCTATCTCTTCTCTATATACTGTATTCCTCTAGGTTTAGGATGTCATTTGATATCCTTGATGTTAATTTTGTTTCAGTTAGGCAGACAATATGTGGTTCCTTTTCTTTAATATAATCATTCATCTCTAGTAATTTAGATACCATTCCATCTACCTTTGAGTACATCAAACTAATCATCTAGTTAACATGTCATGCCTTGGGTCTACTACCTTCCTCCTTTTTATTCCCTCCTGTTTATGTAACACTTTCGTACCTGCAGTCCTATTGTGTGTGTGTGTGTGTGTGTGTGTGTGTGAGAGAGAGAGAGAGAGAGAGAGAGAGAGAGAGAGAGAGAGAGAGAGAATTACAAGGTAGGTTCTCCCGAGTGAAGAAATTAATTCTCTCAAGCACTTGTTTACTCACTCACCATTCATTCACTCATTATCTCATTCACTCACTCATTGACTGGCTCAATTTTTCATTTTCTCTCGCACATTCACTCGTTTTCTCAGTATTGCTCACTCATACATTCTTTAACTTTCCCAATCAAGTGCCTTGTAACTTAAAATTTTCCAGTCAATATTGCTCCTTTGGATTGACCAGATGATTTTGTGAAAAGTCGATATGAATTCATCTGACAGAATTGGACAACTACCACAACTTGAATACTAAGTCGTGGTTGCATGAAATTCAGTGACCATTAGTTATGAGGCAGAAATGAGTCTCCTTGGTAATTAGTCAAATCAGTCCTCCAGTCTAACTACAGCTGGCCACCAACTGAGCTGACAGAAATTAGGGATCTTTGTTAGGTTGGAGTAAACGCGCTATAGATGACTCCCGTAGATAGAATAAAATTATCTGGTTGTAGCCTAAGTTAAATATAAACCACGTACATGAGCTGAAAGAGCAGAAAACAGTAACCAAGGAGATTCATTCCTACCTCATAACTAAGGGTCATGGAATGTCATGCAACCACGACTTACTAGGCTGTTCAGGTTGTGGCAGGAATTCAGTTTTGTTACATGAAAAGACACAGGCTTTAGTAACCAAGGAGACTTATTCCTGCCTGATAAGTACAGCGCCTAAATATCATAAAACCCTGAGTTCCATTCTATAATCCTTTAACATGACTTGGCCCAGATTTTCGTCATTGTGTAGCTTATTTTACGTAGCTCAGGAGTAGAAAAAGGCAGTACTATGGCTCAGCGTCCTTTTCATAGCACTCCTTCGTGACTAGCATCATATTTTAGCTTTTAATTTATTGCTACAACACAGAATCCGAGCAAGAGAAATGATAAGAAAAATGAGTTTTAGGCGACGTGGGAGTAAAAACAGGATAGTTACTCCTGACCTCAATATTATTCCCGTTGACTCCTCAGTTATAATGTATATAAAATATTGCCACCCAAAGTCCTCAAGAGTTTTATGAGAAGTATAAGTTTTTTGTTTTTGTTGCCAGTAACAATTAGTATCGTAGGCCTTCGTGCCTGACAACAGTGCCTGGGGAAGCGGCGATCTACACTTCTGCTATCGGGGCATTTCCATTATTACGTTGCAGTTAAAGTGAGGTGTTTGAGACTAGTATGAATTTTAACTGTCTCAACCGTTTTATGATCAGGACAAGTCTACCATCCTAACCAACGCCAGACGATTCCATTCTGTTGAGCAACACACACACACACATACACACACACATCGTTGTTGTCACCACTGACCATCTCATCGTAGGAAAAATACTTATGTTCTGTCCCACCTAACGTCACATAAATCAACTGGGCTGCTGAGTCACAGAAGCCTGTGAGTTTAATAATTATAATGATGATAGTAGGAAAAAAAACTGATAATAATAATAATAATAATAATGAGTTTTGTACAAATTAGTTCATCCAATTTATTCCTTAACTCCCTCCTGGCAACGTCTGAACCAGTGGTTCTTAACCTTTTTACTACCACGCCCCCTCTAGTAGTTGGTCCTTCCCTCCACGCCCCCCTCGCATCTTCAACCAAATTGATAAAATTCCCTCCCAGATTTTAAGGAAAAACTTTAATAATGGGTGTTTTTAGTAATTTTATAGAGCATGAATTCTGTGCAAACAATATATCCAGCATATTTAATGAGGTTACTTTCTTACTAATTTAATGAGATACTTGACTCTGCTTCTTAGCTACCTGATCTTGAATGTGTGGTCGAATGGCAGACAGTGCACAAGGTAAGTCCCCTTCAACGTTCAGCCGGTTTCTGTACTTCGTCTTGACTGCAATGAACATGGAAAATGCAGTTTCACAAAGATGCATCGATCCAAACATTGTCAGAATCCGAAGAGCTTGATGTGAGATCAGAGGGTAGACAGGAATGTACTTGACCCAGACCGTCTCAAGATCCAGTTCTTTGAGGTCTTCCTCAGCTAAGAAAATACTCTTGCACTTTATCCGAAACATCAGCTACCGCACATTGAAATGGGTTCCTGATGAATTTCCAGGCGTCACGCTTCTCATCTATATATGGGACGTATCTGATTAATTCTGCTTTCAAGTCAGATAAGTGATTATTATTATTTTTGAAAACTCAGATTCAAGGTAACTGCGAATGAAAGCAGAATCTAAGTTACTAAAACTGGCTGTATTTCCATCCTGAGTTTGACATTTCCAGAGGTGAGTTTGGCCTTGAAGGCTCGAATGGTGTCGTGGTGCATGATGATGATGTTTTCTCTTGTAGTTTAAGGTTAATTGCATTCAGCGCTTCGAAGATGTCCACCAGGTAAACTAGAGATAGCAGAAAGCCTTCAGGCTGGAACTTGTCATGGAGATCTGCCTTCTGCTGTGAATCTATAGAAGTATTGCTACTTCTTCTTGTAGTTCATAAATCTGTCCAAGCATGTTTTGTATTTCTTTCATAATTACCTTCATATTGGCCACGCTCTTGTTAAGAGAATTGCAAATATAATTAAGGAAATTCCTACTTTTCCCCTGGGCTCGCGCCCCCCCCCCCTGGAATTTACTCACGCCCCCCTAGGGAGGCGCGCCCCCCAGGTTAAGAACCACTGGTCTAAACAGTTAATCTCTCACTCTCTATCTCTCAACAGCATAAGGAGTAAACTTTAATTAGGAAAAAAATAACCAAAAACAACAAAAACCACTGTCAGACCATTATTATTTTTGTTTTATATACTCCGGGTGTAGGGAAATTTGATTTTTAGAGGAAAAGAGAAACAGCATTGCTCACCGCGGCCAGGCCAGCGAGCCCTCTGGTGGGCAGGTGGGCTGGCCTGGCGGACAGCCGGGTTAGCCACTAGGGGCCCCTGGTGGGTGACCCACCAGGGCTAATATATGGCCCGGTTCCCTCGATAGCAGAGATAAATCTTATAACGATACGAAAAAAAGAGAGGAGGGCTGGTGTCAGTGCGAATGTCTGTCTATCTATCTAATGCCAGACGCCTCAATCCCGCACGGGGTGGCCACAAACAAATTGCCTCCATGTCGCTCTGTCCCCCGCCATCTCACTGCCCTGCTCCCAGCTTACACACCCCTCTCTCATATACCTCTCCACTCCATCCCTCCACCTCATCCTCGGCCTCCCCCTCCCTCTCCCCCCCTCCACCTCACTCACGTACACTCTCCTCTTCAGTCTCTCACTCTCCACCCTCTCCACATGCCCAGACCACCTTAGCGTGTTTCTCCTAACACTTCCTATCACGTCCACATCCACACCACAACGCTCCTTCACTTCCTCATTTGTTAGTCTCTCTCTCCATGTGACTCTACATGCTCCTCTCAAATAACTCATTTCCACTGCTCTCACTCTTGACTTCTGTCCCTCCAACAGGGTCCAAGCTTCACTTCCATATGTTTCACAATACTGTCATGTAGCAACTTTTTCACTTCCATGCTCACTTCCCTGTTTCTTATCACTGCTTTCAAGGAACCAGCAAACTTCCTTCCCTGTTGCACCCTTTCAAGCACTTCACCCTCTAAACTTCCATCCTTACTTATCTCACTACCCAAGTACTTAAATGCACTCACAGTCACCATATCCTCCCTATCCAATCTCACTGTACATTCACTGACTTCACTTCTCTCGAAGACCATCACTTTACTCTTCCCTACATTCACCTTTAGATTCCGTTTCTTACACACTCTCCCAAACTCATCTACCAAGCCTTGCAGCTCCCCTTCGTCTGCACTCAACAACACATATGATAAACGAAATGTGTGTGTGTGTGTGTGTGTGTGTGTGTGTAATAGAGAGGGGGGAGTTCTTGTGTAGGTGTGAATGTGTGACGTAATATGAGATGAAGTGTGTATGAGAGAGAGAGAGAGAGAGAGAGAGAGAGAGAGAGAGAGAGAGAGAGAGAGAGAGAGAGAGAGAAATGAGATGGTGGTGTGGGTGGGAATGTGAGCGACGTAATAATTATGTCAAAGGAAGTGTTTGTGTGAGACAGATGGTGTGAAGAGAGAGGGGGATTAGGTGTGAGGTGTTTGTTTGTTGCCTTGTTTGTCTACTACATCTTATTGTCGTGTTTTCCCGCATATTTTTAGTCTGCTTTTTGGCTCACATATTTATTTTTGTTAGTGCTTGTTTTATGTTTCTTTCTTTTTTCTCCCGTTTTCTGTACGCGACCTTTGCTGGAGTCGTTATCGGGATATACTGAGATACTGGAGACGCTTACCGATAAAACTGAATTAATGGTCGTAGAAAGAGTGGTTTAGTGGTGGTTGTGGTAGTGGATGAGGCGGTTGTGATGGTGGTGTTGGTCACTAGTTGTAGTGATAGCTGTGGTAATGGCGGCTGTCGTATGAGAGAGAGAGAGAAGCTGGACCTCATGAATTCTACTGTTTATCAGTATTCTGAAATATATTCACAAGAGAAAATGAATAAATATAGATAACGGTAAAATGTTCACTTTTTCGTATGCCATATAAAATGTAAGAATCTTCTCTCTCTCTCTAATGATGACGTATTAACCCTTAATCTGCGGGGTTGTCAGAGGCGCGCCGTGCCCATCCCGCGGGGATATTCGCGCTCCGACTGACTTTTAAAAAATGTTTGCCAAAAATAATAATATAATTACATATGCTTATGGTACACACGTTCAGCTTTTCTCCTGGGATTTTTTTTTTTTTTTTTTTAGCACTAGTCGACTACCGTAGGACTTGTGGAGACTTCTGAAGCTGGGTAACTAAGTCTCCACTTTACACTTCCCGACATCCCCTAATCTGAATACCACTGCCCGATATTATCACCAGAAACACTATTCAATGATTTCCAAGTAGTTTGGAATCCATACTAAAAAAAAAAACACTGAAAGCAATGTAAAATATGAGCGTGTACGAGCCTCCTACTGGTGCTAATTCGCCGCTGGTATTCTGTCATTTCATACTCATATACACACTCACACTTTATTATTTCTTGTACTTTATTACACTTATATATATCTACAGTCCTTTACTGCTTCCCACACGATGTTTAGTAGGGGTAGAGGTCACACGGCCTTTTATAATGGGCGCAAAAGTGGCAGAAATGGAGGAGCGCGACTGCGATGTGATTTCACCATGAAGGATGAGAGCGAACTGAATGTACAATACGTATCTCGGTAGTCAAGAGTTGAAAATGTCAGCTGCTAATGTATATGATAAGAAATAAGTCGTAGGAAATCTAGACAATGCATAATAAATTAGGTAGTTCCAGGTGAATATAAATATCACTCAGGCTTCTCCCTTCCTTTCTTATATACATTTATATTACGAGAGTAGCTCATACAGCATATTTCACGGGGGAAAAAAGCAGGGGAAATTAGCGAACGAGTGCAGGTTGGATGTTGCCAAGTGATAATTAGCCAATTCTAGGTGTATGGCACTATCTATTACCTTATTTTATATATGTATATATTATTTTGTATAAGAATAGGGCATACGGCTCATTTCAGTGGATGAAAACAGTGGAAAAATTCGGGGAAGATTTACTTAGCGCAGAGCGACTAAGCAGACAACACCAGACAACCCGAGAGGGTAATGGAGGGAAGGTAGGGAGGGGAGTCTAGAATAGGGGAAAATGGCTAAATTATCAACAGTGGATGGGAGTACTGATGACATTAGTAGCTCTGACTATTGTTGGACATTGGCAGTGCTGATAGATGATACAAGTCACCACCTGAAAGCCCGGGCGAATCAAAAAAAAAAACAGTCACACAATTGACATCCCGAGGTATGATCCATTCCACCCGACCGTCACGAAAGTGACGACCCGCGGTTTAGGGGTTAAGACAGAAAAAACAGACTTTACGACAGTGTATATATGGAATGGTAATTCATTAAAAAGGTGTGTGGATATGTGTGTGTGTGTGTGTGTGTGTGTGTGTGTGTGTGTGAGAGAGAGAGAGAGAGAGAGAGAATAACTCATGTGATGAAACTCTCTCTCATTCACTTGCTCACTCACACACTCACCATGTCTAATTCACTCGTTATCTTTCTCATTCACTCATTCATTGGCTGACTTACTCATTTTCTCTTGCCCATTCACTCACTTTCTTAATATTGCTCACACTGCCATTCCTTCACATTTCTCAATTTGTTTAGCCACGTATTTGAGGGCCGACTACTCGTCCCTTGTACACGTAGGCGAGAGGTGAACTTATTACCTGTCGCGTTTCTGAGGGGCGACTTCTCGTCCCGTCAAATACGCAGAAGCACAGCGGGTTTTTATTCAAGACCGCGTCGTCATTCCTAAGGAAAGGACTGGGCACAAAAATAAGGCAGTGAACTGTTACACACATGTATTACAAATATCTTCCCAGAGACAAATATTACAACACTAGGTAAAATTGATTCTGGGTTGGCCGGAGATGGGTTAGCACAAGGTTTTACTGAATTACAATCTGTCTCTGCGCAGGCTTAGGGAAAGTATGGTAGAATACACCCAGTATTTACGGTACTTCTATTACACTTATACTTTGGACACAGAAATACACTTGTTACAATTTCCCAATATAGTATAGCACTGGACGGCACTGATACAAGGGTTCAGTTACATTAACACTATGTCGATATATACGACTCTGCTTAGCGGTCTATCACGGAGGAAGCCGGCCGCGTTGTCACACACTGAGGGGGGGGACTGCGGCATTTTATGCAAACACTCGGAGATGGATAGACACATTGTGGCTAACATGCCTGTACACTGAGGAGAGGGAGAATTAATAAACAAGGGGCGGCACAATCACTTTGTAGGTGTCATTTCCAAAGGACATGGTGTGGGTAGCTTCATGAACACTGGCGTGCCTTTACACTGGTGAGGGAGAATTGGTACTCAAGGGGACGGCACGATCGATACAATATAGTTTTCCTGTTTGGTTACAGTGGCGTTTCATTCAATGGGGGGGAGTGAGTGACATTACACAATCGGGGGCGAATGGGGCTCCGTTCGTAATATACCATAGACCAGGATCACTAGTGGGCTCATCCAGTCTTATACTCTGGGCTTTTCTGGTCACTTAATCACGAGAACACACTATAAGGAATCACTCGCATTACACACACGACTGTATACATATATCTGGGTCTAAGAGGTGCACACTGGTAGAGTCCGTCTTCACTATCGCTGGTGAGCTAAGGGTTGAACCCTCTGTCAGGAGAGTGGCAGAGAGACACGCCTTCACAAAGCCCCACACGTAGGTGCGGGGCTAAGGGCTCGGTCCGAAGAGAGCCAAGAGGCGGGCCTGATGCCGGGCCTGGGATGGGCCCAGAGAGGTCCCACCAGCAGGTATGTCACGCCCTGGTGTTTGGGGCAGCTCCCGGGGTGTCTGAGGACCCAGGGTACTGGAACCTGAGGTGGCTGGACTACGGCAATAGCTGGATGGCGGCGTCGCTGTCAGGGCCGCCTCACAGGAACCTTGGGCTGGGGAAGTGGTTGACAGGGCCTGATGCAGGCTGTTATGCCTGCTGGAGCTCTGCCTCAGCTGCTGCTCACACTGGCGGAGCTAAAGGGAACTAAGGTCTTGGGTAAGGCCTCACCAAGGCTCCGGGAAAGGGTCCTCCCCAGTCACTCCCTCTGCAGGGGAGGGGGTGTGTCCTGCCCAGCCACAGGAAACAGGGTGGGCCAGGCAAAGGACTTCCCCATCAGGAGATATCCTGGGAACAGAGGGTGAGGAGTGGACTGTGGCCAACTGTGCCTCCCCTGGACAGCTAGTGGCCGGCACGGTGGTTCCTCTGCCCCGTAGGAACTCAGGGCTTGCGCTAGACACAGCTCGCTCTATCCTGTCTCCATAAGGGGAGTGAGAGTCTCCTGTAGGAGAAGAGTGGACTATGGCCTGCTCTGCCTCTGGCTCAACGTGGCTAGTGGCCAATGTCGTGGTCCTACATGGGATTTTTTTTTTTTTATGCAAGGAAGAAGGAACCAAGGGCCATGGGCCCGTATATTGTTCCTTCCAAGAAAAAGTAAAAACAATACAAAAGAAAGCCAAATTCAAGATCCATTCATTTCGAGATGCCTGGACACACTGCGTTTGAAAGATTGGAGATCATAGGAAGCAGGGAATACAGACAAAGGGAGACAGTTCCAGAGTTGACCAGTTGCATAAATGAAGGACTGGGAGTAACGGTTAACTCTTGCATTAGAGAGTTGGACAGAAAAGGGATGAGAGTTTGTTGCTAGACGGGTACTACGTGCCCGTCGTAGAGGTGGAGGGATGCATGCAGACAGTTCAGAGGAACAGTGACCATTGAAGTAGCAATAGAAGAGAGATAAAGAAGCAACAGTGCGGTGAAGAGACAAACGTTGAAGGGAATCAGTAAGAGGAGGAGAGTTAATGAGACGAAAAGCCTTTGACTCCACCCTATTGAGAAGAACCGCATGTGGGGAGCCTCCCCACACATGAGAGTTGTGCTCCATACACGGGCGAATAAAACCCGTGTACAAGGTCAACATCTGTGCAGGGGTAAAGAAAGCTCGGAGTCGGCCAGGCACACCTAATCTCTTGGAAGAGAATTTCACAAGAGATGTAATATGTTCTTTCCAAGACAAACCTCGAGAGAATGAAACCCCTAGCATGTTCAAGGATGATGCAGAACTGAGCTGGACATTATTAAACATTAGTGGGTAATCCTGAGGAACATTTTGTCGGGTTGATAAGTGTAAGAACTGAGTTTTTGATGCATTAAAAATAACAAGATTATTTTTACCCCAATCAGAGATATGAGGCAAGTCAGACATTAGGTGTGCCATAGCCTCATCCCATGTTTGCTGAAGTAACTGCTGAGATGGACGTTGCGGAAAACGAATGGAAAGGTGAAGGGTGGAATCATCAGCATATGAGTGGATAGGGTTAGATGTACAGCTTAGAAGGTCATTGATGAATAAAAGAAAGAGAGTTGGTGATAGGACAGAGCCCTGAGGAACACCACTGTTGATAGGTCTAGGAGAAGAATGATGGCCGTCTGCAACAGCGGCTACAGTATAGAACGACCAGAAAGGAAGCTAGAGATGAAGGCACAGATAGAAGGATAGAAACCGTAAGAGGGCAGTTTGGAAATCAAAGATTTATGCCAGACTCGATCGAAAGCCTTTGAGATAGATGTCAAGTGCAATGGCAAAGCTTTCGCCAAAGTCCCGAAAGGAGGATGACCAGGAGTCTGAAAGGTAGGTGAGAAGATCGCCAGTGGAGCGCCCCTGATGGAACCCATACTGACGATCAGAAAGAAGGTTGTGACAGGAAAGATGCTTTAAAATTTTTCTGTTGAGAACTGATTCGAAAACTTTTGATACACAGGATGTTAAAGCAATTGGACGATAGTTAGAGGGTTGGGAATGGTCACCCTTCTTTGGGACTGGCTGAATGAGAGCAAACTTCCAGCAAGAAGGAAAGGTACAAGTTGAGAGACAAAGGCGAAAGAGTATACCTAGGCAGGGTGTAAGCACAGAAGCACAGTTTTTGAGGACAACAGGAGGGACTCCATCAGGCCCATATGCCTTGTTAATATTGAGGCCAGTGATGGCAGAAAATACATCAGCTGAAGAAATTTTAATGCCAGTCATGAGGAAGTCTGAGGGGGGAAGTGATGGAGGAACAGCACCGGAATCGTCTAAGGTAGAATTGGAGGAGAAAGTCTGAGCAAAGAGATCTGCTTTATCAGTAGAAGAAATAGCTACAGAGCCATCAGAGTAGAAAAGAGGAGGGAAGGATGATGGGGTAAAGTTGTTAGAAAGGTTTTTGGCAAGGTGCCAAAAGGAGCGAGAAGAATTCGAGTTGGAGAGTTGGGAACATTTAGCACGGATGAAATTATTTTTTAGCAGAGCGAAGAACAGACTTAGCACGATTCCGGGCAGAAATATAAAAAAGATGTGATTCAGGGGTGGGTTGGCTCCGGTACCTTTTAAAGGCCCTTTCTTTGTTGCGGACAGCATTAGAACAAGCGTGATTAAACCAAGGCTTTCTTGCATTAGTCAGAGGATATGAAAAAGGAATGTATGCTTCCATGCCCGAGAGAATAACCTCCGTAATGCGCAGGGCACACTCAGACGGCTCCCGGCCATGGAAGCAATAATCATTCCAAGGAAAATCAAAGAAGTACTGCCTGAGGGCCTCCCAATCTGCAGCTCCAAAGTGCCACAGGCGGTGTTTCTTTGGAGGGTCCACAGGCTGTACTGGAGCAGTAGGACAGGTTAAGGTAATAAGGTTATGATCGGAGGAGCCCAACGGAGAGAAAAGATTAACAGTGTAAGCAGAAGGATTAGTTGTTAGGAAAAGGTCAAGTATGTTGGAACTCTCTCCAAGGCGGTCAGGGATACGGGTAGGGTGCTGTACAAGCTGCTCTAGGTCATTAAGGATAGAAAAGATGTAGGCTTGTTCACCAGGTGGATCAGT
>JAGKTI010021400.1:0-15763 GCA_018397915.1 Birgus latro | reverse complement strand
TTTTCGAACTCAGCCAAGATTTTGGACATATCTTGATACCCTGAAGGTTTCATGTTGATAGCTCAAGCCGTTCATGAGATATAATGGTAACACACACACACACAGATGCAGGCAAAAACATTATCGCTCCGCCTTCTAAAAGCAGGCGATAATAATGTTTGAGAGACTGCCTTTTTGTCATTCCCCTTGTCCGGCTGCCCAGTTGCCTATCACGTGTTCCTTTCGAAGAAAGGTCTGTTATCACTTAATCTGAATAATGTTATCTGGTGAAATCAAGAATATAATATCCGGTAATAAATCAACGTACTCAGTAATCCAGAATCTATGTGCCTGTCTGTTTGTCTGTCTTATTTATAGGAGGCGACTTCTTTCCCAAAATGCATGTAATCGTTTGTCTATAGCAAGAACAAAATAACAATTATTCGTAATCTCAAATGGTGTGTGTCTGTGTCTTTCCTTTTCCTTGTGGGAGCAGTTTATTTTCAGCCTGGCTTACTAAATGTTTTTGTTGATATTAAGAATAAAATAACAACACCGATGAATCCCTCTAAGGCATATGCTTGTCATTCTGTCAGTTTTTCTATTTCTCTGGGTATGACTTCTGTTCAACATGATTCTCTGTCAGACAGAAATCCAAGCAAGCCTGTATATTAAGAAGAATATTACAATATTTTACATTTGAGGCCAGTACGAGTATAACGCTCATTCCGTTTTGCATCACTGTCCTTTACTATGTTACTGTGCAGTCAGAATTCTTTCATGCCTATATACGTTATATGGATGTTACAACACCATCTGAACATCGTAAGCTGCTTCAAACCGCGAAGTAAAGGAGTCAGCTAGCCTTCGATCAAGCCGGGTGGTGGTAGTTTGCGATGGATGGAGAGAGGGAGGGAGGGACGGAGAATCTATATAACGTAATACATATGAAAAAGTTGACTGCACAGTAAACTAATAAAAGACAGTCACGCAAAAACGGAATGGGCGTTACACACGTATTGGCTTCAAATGTAAAGTATTGTAATATATTTCTTAATATTCAAGGTTATTTGGAATTCTGTCTGATAGAGAATCATGTTGTTGAATAAAAGTCATCCACAGCGAAGCAGAAAGAAAAACTGAAGGAAAGACCAGCATATGCCTTAGAAAGATTCGTCAGCATTGCTATTTTATTCTTAACATCAACAAAAACATTTAATAAGCCAGGCTGAATATAAACTATTCCCGCAAGGAAAAGGAAAGGCACAGACACACGTCATTTGAGATTACAAATAATTGTTGTTATATTCTTGCTAAAGACAAACGATTACATGCACCTTCGGAAAGAAATCGCCTTCCAAATAAGACAAACAAACAGACACAGATTCTGGATTATCGATTTACGTGGACTTACATTATATTCTTGATTTCACCTGATGACATTATTCAGATTAAGTGATAACAGACCCTTCTTGTAAAGGAAAACGTAGTAGGCAATTGGATAGACTGACATGGGGAAAGACAGACAGTCTCTAAATCATTGTTCCACATTGTTTGCTATTTCACTCCTGCTAAAAACAGGCGATTTTATTCAATACTCTTATCACCACTCTCTCCTCATTTCCTCTCATTCATCTATTTTCCACTTTCCTTCCCCTCTTCTTCTTACTCCTCTCACCATTATTTTCGCACTTTATTCCCTCCTGTCTTCCCTATCCCCCTTTACATCGCTTCCTCCATGGAGGCAGGGCCATGGCTTCCTCTCTCTCTTCCCTTACCCTGCCTCTCTCCTTACACTCCGCCTCCCACCCCCCTACTACTCCCTCTCTTCACTCCCTCCCCCGCCGCCACCCTCCCACACTCAGCTGGTCGGCCACTCTGTAAGAAACTGAATACCCGCCATCAAATCTCGCTCTGCCCCCTCCTTCCCTCTTGCCCTCTCTTACCGCTATGCCCCCTCTTACCTCCTTGCCTTTCCTCTCGTTATCCCTCTGTCCCTTCCCCTCTTACTCTCTACCTCAAATCTACCTCCATTCCCTCATTCAATCCTCGTCCCTCTAAATCCCTTGCCCTTCTTCTACCTTCTCTATCCTCCTTGCCCATTTCCAATGCCTCCCTCCCTGTCCCTCCTATCTCCCTGCCCCTACTAACTCCCCCATCCCCGTCTTCAACCCTACCTCCTCCTTCCCATTCCTCCCTCTCCCTTTCTCATGCCCGCGTTTCCTTCCTATCTTCTGTTTCCCTTAATCAGTTTAACCCAGTCAATCACTTTGCCTCTCTCTCCCTCAACCCCTCCAGGTTCTCCAACCCGCCGTACCTCTCTCAGCCTCCCCCGTAGCCTTCTACTAACATTCACATCTTCCACTGTTTCTTCGACTCCCTTGCGACTCCCCTCCTACCACCATCCATCTCTCCTATTCCGCTGATCCTCGTTCCCTCTATGCCTCTTTTCTATGGCCTCCTGTCCCCTTCCCACCCGCATGTCTCTCCTGCCCCTTACATACACCCATTTCACCTCTGCCCTCACAAGCGGACCCCACCCTCACCCTTACAACAACCTCACCTTTGTTTTCACAACATTCAATCACCCTGCCTTCATACTTTCACTCTACTACAGTAATCTATAGTCTTTTAACACACGTATTCACCCTTGCTCTCACTTGCTATGGCAACAGTACCCCTTGTTCCATTTCACACTCAAACACACACACACACACACACACACACACACACACACACACACACAGACACAGTAATACCTGCTGTCACTTTCATCGTTACCAAACTAGCTTTGTCCAAGCAATTTCTAGTCACCCTTCTCTCACACATACACACCCGAAACACTGCCCTCACCTACAACATCCACAGTCTCTTTTGACCTCAGTTACAGCACCCTCCCTCATCCCTGCTAATTCAAACAGTCAGCTTTGTCCTCAATCTCCAGCATCTCTGGCCTCCTACACTACACCCTGTCTCACTCCTAGCTTCACGCACAACACCCCCCCTCACCCCTTACCTTTAAATACGCTTACGCTTGACCTCCCTCATCCCTGGTGTCTCTTCACTACACCCTCCTACCCCTGTCTTCCTCTCTTCCTACATCTTTCCACACCCCTACTTACTCCAATACATTTTCCTCTACCCTTACCAGCTCCCCTACACCCTTCCTCACCTCTACCTGCACGCCTACTTTTTCCCTTTCCCCTGCCTGCTCTCCTACACCCTACCTCAACCCTACATGCACACCTACATATTCCTCTAGCTCTACTCACTCTCTTACACCTTTTCTGACCCCTACCTGCAACCGTACATCTTCCATCACCCCTGCCCTTACCCTCAGCTCCCGTCCCCACCCCTTCCTCGCTCAGTAATCACTATTTTTCATATAAACACCCTTAGCATCAATTTCACTCAGCTATGCACTACGGTCACCTTCACCCTTGCATCACCAACTATTCCACACTCCAATCCTTACGTGATCTCATTTTACTACATTCTCATTCCTACTCTCTCTCTCTCTCTCTCTCTCTCATTGCCCCTCACTACATCCTTGTCCACTCAATGTCCCACCCATCTCCTAACCCAGCTTCTCACTACAAACTTAACTTGAATCGCCTCCTTATCCCCTTTCATTCCTCTTTTATCGTCGTCTGTCCTTCAGGCCTGAGTGCTTCATCTCTAAATATGGCTCGAGGTTAACCCTGGATTGGCAACCGTACAAGTCATAACACCGTAGGAAAACGAGTAGGATATAACCCACGAAAAAAAAAAAATCTGAAAAGATAGTCGTTATGCATTTAATGTGCTGCAAAAATACAGTAAAATTTTTTGAATCATTTTGCTTTCTTTTTAACCAAAACTGAGTATCAAATAATTTTCTGGGTTTGGGAAAAAAAAATCAACATGCATATTATGGAGGCAGTGCTTCTCAGTACCGTAGACGGTAACCTATTGTATACAATTCCCACAGTTACAAGCACCTAGGAGAAGGGGTAGAAAATAAGACACCCCCACCTACAAAGAGGGTCTAAGGGTGGGTGAAGGTAGAGGGAAGCAGAAATTCGCTGCCCACGCAATTACCACTTGACAACCAATGAAACAGTTAGTGGGAAATTGGGCCAGTGCACTGAGTGGTAATGCCATCTGGTGGGAGTCTGAACTTCTCCCAGCTGAGCGATTTGAGGGTGTGAGGGTTACAGCTAACAATATTTGATGTTATTCTACCCAAAGCCAGCTAAAACTGTGTGTTGTCATGTTGAACAGCACGTTTACACCAACAAAACTAAGGGTTCTACAATATTCATGGCCTTATAAAGAAGATGGGTTGGGGACAAAATAGTATTCAAACGTATGTTCTACTCCTGTCTATCAGGTGATTTCTAGGGATGTATTAAAGAGGGTTTTTGTGGAAATATTACCTTCATGCATGTTTAAAGACGGTAAATAATTCGAATAAGGGTAATAGGATTTCCATTTCTTAAAAAAACAATTATGAAAGATATGGATGAATTCGCCATACGACATTTCCATTCGGTACTCAGCCCTGCCGCCACACGCACTGAACGATTGTAAACAAACACAAGACTGGCGAGGTGCGTCGATGATGGGATGACTTGGTTGTGTGACGCTGACACTAAGAACAGTTAGCAAAATGACGAACTTTGTTTGCACTGTGGCTGACTGCAAATCAAATTCAACTTTCAATGCAGACCAACACCCATTCATGAAACGAGTGAAAGGATGGGCCAGGTTTCCATCAAAGATGGCCGTCAAACGTAGCAAGCTGTGGGAGGCACGATGTAGGTGTGTTGAGAGCAGCCAGGAAAACATGTCGTACATTGATCTGGCAGCGAATTTTAAAATATGGCAAAATTTGTGCATGAAAGCATTTCTCCATATATTTACCATGTTATGGTCTTAAACCAATTATATGGGATGTTTACTGAACAGTAAACTGTATGATGAATTTATTCCATGATGATTCCTGTTTTACGATTTTTTTCTTCTTCTAACGCCACTTACACACCAACAGCATGATTGTCAAAGGCATCTGTAAAATTTTGTGATTTAAGGAAACCATATGAAAGCGCGTAGAAAATTTTATCTTCTATCTATCTATCTATTGCCAGACGCTTCAATCCCGCACGGGGTGGCCACAAACAAATCGCCTCCATGTCGCTCTGTCCCCCGCCACTTCGAAACCCGCAATTCTTGTGTCTAGGAGAAGTTCACAATCTCCCACCAGATGGCATGACCACTCAGTACACTGGCCCGTTGCCTCTCCAGGGTTAAACTTTTAACTTCATCCTGCTTTTCAACCCTTTTACCCCTTCTCTCTTCCTCTGATTCAGCCTTAGATTCTACTGGATGTACGGGATTGAATTTCTAGATCGTTGCTGTCAAAGTGCAGTGACATATAATTATGTACTCCTTCTTTCCTCCAGTCTTAATCTTTATTTGACTGTCCTCTTGCATTGGCCACTCTCCCTCTTTTCTTTCCTTTTCATCTCAGCTTCATTTGAGGAATTACACTGATCTCTAATATAGTGCTTAAACGTTCAGTGAAGCATTTGTAGTACTTCTTTCCTTTCTTCTACTTCTTATCTTGCTTTGCCCTCCCTTACTCTCTACTTGCTTTTTACCCTCTCCCGCTTTTCCTTTGACCTCTGCTTTAATGTCCAGTTCCTAAACATCTGCAATTTGAAAAAAAAAAAAGTTCTTCTAATAGTATATAGGTCTGACCACATAGGAAGGATCTTGATGTATCTGAGACTACGCTATGTAACTCTACAGTATGTATTGAACCTAACATTCTATCCTTCCTTTCAGTTTCGTCTTTACTCTTTATCTTGTCCTTCTGTTTTATCCTGTTAGATCCTAGTAGACACACTTCTGATCTTTCACCCATGGGTTTGTCTTCCTGTGTTTTGATTTTTGCTGCTCATTTTGCCTTTCATCTTGCCCTGTATGGATCCCTACGATCCTCCTTTCCATCCCTCCTTTCATCTATTCCAATATCCTTTCCTTTCTCACCTGACGCTCCCACAGTACATTCTTCCCTTCACCTGGGTTTGGCCCACTTCTCCCATTCCCCTTTCCTTCTCTCTTCTCCCTTTTCTTTTCTCTCCTTCTCTACCCCCATCCCCTTTTCTCCCTCCCTTCCTTTCTCTGCCCTCTATCTCCCTTTCTTCCCCTCCTTCGTTGTCCCCTGCATTTTCCCCGCCCTCTCTGCCCCCCCCCCCATTTTCTGTCCCCNCCCCCCCCCTCGTTGTCCCCCCCTTTTTCCCCCCCCTCTCCCCCCCCCCCCCCCATTTTCTCTCCCCTTGTTTCCTTTCTCTGCCCTTCCTTCCTCTTCTCGCCCACATTCTCTCTCTCTCTCTCTCTCTCTCTCTCTCTCTCTCTCTGCGGCCCCCGTGTGAAGTGTTCCCTGTAGTGTTCCTTGTTTGTAAACCTGTGGGTCACGTGTGTCCCGGAAGGCCCGTCTTAACACAATGACCTCTTGATGTTTGCCCGACCTGACCCTTGACCTGACAGGGGTGTATCAGCGTCAGCTTTTCACTTTGTCGGCCCGAGTTTAGGAAAGAGAGAAAGAGAAGGAACAGTGAAAGATGAGAGGAGAGAAGGACTGTGATGACAGTACTGGCCTGGTTAGCCCGTACTATAACTCGCCCACTAACTTGGCAGAGTTTTTCTTTCTCTTGCAGCTTATTTCCCGTTGGCGGAATAAGGCAATGCTACAGCTCTACGTCCTTTTCGTAGCACTTCTTTGTGACCGGCAACATATCCTTGTGGCAATTTTTTGATACAGCTCGGTATTCAGGTTTGGTAGTAATTTTTTTTTTTTTTACTGTTTCGATAGTCGATATTCATCGTTATGAAGTAATTAAGAATTTCTCTCCTTAACTGTACTTGACAAGGACTGCATCCCATAATTTTCTTAGTACCGGTACTGTATCTGCCCCACAGTCATTGTGAAGTAAACTGTTGTGTGTGGAACGCTGAAGATGTGAGATGGAACCGAAAGTTTGGGAGCCTGAATGATGAGGGAATGAATGTGCTGCCCATTTCATTCTATAGTTCCTCTACTCTTATATCTTAATGTTCTTGTTTCTGGATCCCGCTCAGCTTATGTGATAGTAGGAACAAGTATGATGATGACGATGATTATGATGGTGGTGGTGGTGATTATGATAATGCCATACAGTAGTTGATTTTTTTTTATTCCTTGCTATAATGTGCACTTGTCAGTCTAAATTATCATTTATTTTACCCATACATTTCCGCACTATGTACTATTTGGTGTAGTGAAAACAAAATCATTTGTTATTAATAAGCCAAGAGAAGTTGTCTATATAAGGGTTATCAACAGCCTTCTTTTGGTTGACTAGCTCCTGTTTAGATTTCAAACAGTAATACTCTCTCTCTCTCTCTCTCTCTCTCTCTCTCTCTCTCTCTCTCTCTCTCTCAATCCTTCTTTCTCTTTTCAACCCTTCCTCTCCATTTCTACCTTCACTCTTCCGTCTTCCTCATTCTTTCTACTTTCCTCCTTCTTTTCTACTCTTATCTCATCCCGGCACAACGAATAACCTTTACCTCCCGCTCTGTCTTTCCTCCCTCTCCTTTCCATTCATCTTCATCTCTCTCTATCTCACTCCCAATGCAGTACAGTATCTCTCCCATTTTTCCTCTTTGTTTTCTCCATTCCTCTCCATCTCCACCACTGACTGTCTATCCTCTTCTGTCTCTCCTATAAAGTTTCCCTGCTTATTCTCTCTAACAATCATGGCACGTTTTTTCCATCATTTTCCTGCTGGTTTAACTGCATGGTGCGGTAGGAGGAAGGGAGCCTTCTTTTTTTCTATGCTTTTCTCTTACACATGGGTTAGATCTTAGTAGAATCAGCCTTTTCTCTAACAGATAACCTCGCCATGGGCCAACAGGTTTTTTATCTGTACTTCTTGTGTACTCCTATGTACCTCTATCCTTTCCCCCTCATTCCACTCCTCCCCCTCCCCCCCTAACACCATGTCTTTGGGTAGTGTTAATAAACTCTGCTAAGCCTGTGTAGAAGATTGCTTGTGTAGTCCCTTGTCTTCGCACATACACCCACCAACTACTTAATTTCCAAACAAGACTTAGGTGAAAAATGCAAGAAAAATAATGTCTTTTCAGCAATGTATAGTCACACATCTTAGTCCTTAAGAACATAAGAAGAGAGGATAACTGCAGTAGGCCGGTTGGCCCATGCTTGGCAACTCCTAGAAGAGTAACTGAACTACTAGGATGAGATAAGGACAGCAAAGAAGAAGGCTCTCCCCCGCTCTCCAAACCCTCCAGCCGAAGCCGGCAGGAAAAAGTCAGAAAGAACACCACGCAGCATAGAAAAACTGGCGTGGACATTTTATAGGAAAGTGTGAAAGAAGAATAGAGACTATCATAGTGAAACCTGAAAAGGAAAAAGTATGAATTAGTATTGGTAATAAGATTTTTTTTCTTTTTCTATACCCACTCCTTAATTGTCATATGCTTATCTAGCCTATGTTTGAAACTCACAGTGGAAGGGGCAGCAACTACTTTACTAGGAAGCTTATTCCATTCATCTACGTCTATTATCAAACCAGTTTCCGCCTATTTCCTTACTGAAACGGAATTTTTCTAGTTTGAAACCATTACTTCTAGTTCTATCCTGTATGCTCACTTTAAGTACCTTGCTAATATCTCCCTTGTTTATACCCTTCATCCACTTAAACACGTCAATTAAGTCTTCTCTTACTCTACGTCTCTCTAGTGAGTGCAGATTTAGTCTTTTCAGTCTGTCTTCGTATGACAGGTTTCGAACATCATGTATCATTTTGGTCATTCTTCTCTGTACATTTTCTAACGAGTTAATATCCATTCTATAGTAAGGACACCAAAATTGTACTGCGTAGTCTAAATGTGGCCTTACTAATGCTAGATATAGTTGCAGTATTACTTTTGATGACCTATTGCTCACGCTTCTCGAAATAAATCCTAGGACCCTATTTGCTTTATTTCTCGCATTAATACACTGTTGCCTTGGTCTGAAGTCGTTACTAACCATGACTCCTAGATCTCTCTCGCATTCCGATTTACTAATTTCTTTGTTATCTAAGCTGTATTTAGTATCTCCAGTGGTGTTGCCTACGTTAAGTACTTTACATTTTTCAACGTTAAATTCCATTTGCCAAGTTTTAGACCATCTGGATAATATATCGAGGTCATTTTGTAAGTTATGGCAATCGTCAGTCGAGTTAATGATACGCCCTATTTTTGTATCATCGGCAAATTTGCTGATACTGCTAGTGATTCCGAAGTCTAGATCATTTATATAAATAATAAATAATATGGGACCGAGTACTGAACCCTGTGGTACACCGCTAGTTACTAATCCCCAATCCGACTTAGTTCCATTTATTAATAGAAAGACAATTCGATATCAGTTGAATCATAAAATCAATGTTGTGGGATGTGAATGACATGAAAATAAAGAAGGAAAAAATTAAAGGAAAAAAATGTGTTATAGGCGGAAGTTAACTACTGAGACGATGTACTAGCGAGCCGCCTGTGCTGACGAGAATACAGCCACTTACAAATCTCATTCTCTTAACCCTCTGTTCTCCATTTATGCCATCCCCTCTGTTATCTCGCTTGCCTCTCAACCCATCTACACAATGCCAACCCTCCTGCTCTCACTGCATCCCCTGTTCAACCCATCCTTTGTAACTGAATCCACTGTATTTCTTTGTGTATGTGTGTGTGTGTTCTTACCTAATTGCATATTTACAAGAATGAGTCAAGTTCGTACTGTCCCGTGTCTTAAACCATTTTTATCGTACATATCCTTAAACTTATGAATTGTTTTGGCACACACTATTTCATTCGGTAGTGCATTCCACTGATCAATTGCCCATTTGGGAAACTAAATTTCCTTACGTCTTTATCGCCTCTCATTTTATGCAGTTTTTTGCAGTGTCCTCTTGCCGATGTGTCCCCTTAAGTTATGTAATCATTTATGTCTATTTTCTCCCTCCCTGATATGCATTTATATAACATAATCATGTCTCCTCTTTTCCTTCTCTCCTGTAGTGTAGGTAGATTCAGTTTTTCTAGTCTTTCTTCGTAGCTTAGATCCCTTAAGCTTGGTACCCATCTTGTAGTGGCCCTTTGACCTTTTTTCAATCTTATCTATGTGTGTTTTGAGATGAGGACTCCAGACTACTGACGCATACTTCAGGGTTGGTCTAATGAATGATGGTATTATCTTTCTCAGCATGTCTTCATTTATGTATGTGAATGCTATTCTCATATTTGCAAGCAATGTTTACATGTTTCGTACCTTCTCACTGATGGGGTCAGCCGGAGATAGTCTGTTATTGATAATCACACCTAGGTCCTTCACTCTTTCTGATGTGTGTAGGGTTTTACTTCCTAACTTATAATCCCAATCAAGTCTTTTTCCACTTTTACCAAACTTGATTACATGACACTTGTCCACACTGAATTCCATTTGCCATGTATTGCTCCATTCAAGACATTTATTTAATTCTTCTTGTAGCTCTTCACAAGAGTCTTCGATCATCACCACCACCTTTGACTCTCCTCTCCTTTCACTGATCCACCTGGTGAACAAGCCTACACCTTTTCTATCCTTAATGACCTAGAGCAGCTTGTACAGCACCCTACCCGTATCCCTGACCGCCGTGGAGAGAGCTCCAACATACTTGATCTCTTCCTTACAACTAATCCTTCTGCTAATACTGTTAATCTTTTTTCTCAGTTGGGCTCCTCCGATCATAACCACATTATCTTAACCTGTCCTATAGCTCGTGTGCGGCCTGGGGATCCTCCAAAGAAACGTCGTCTGTGGCACTTTGGAGCTGTGGACTAGGAGGCCCTCAGGCCGTACTTCTTTGATTTTCCCTGGAATGATTATTGCTTCCATGGCCAGGAGCCATCTGCGTGTGCCTTACGCATTACGGAGGTTATTCTCTCGGGCATGGAAGCATACATTCCTTTCTCATATCCTTTGTCTAATGCAAGAAAGCCTTGGTTTAATCACGCTTGTTCTAATGCTGTCCGCAACAAGGAGAGGGCCTTTAAAAGGTACCGAGCCAACCCACCCCTGAATCACATCTTTCTTATGTTTCTGCCCGGAATCGTGCTAAGTCTGTTCTTCTTTCTGCTAAAAAATAATTTCATCCGCACTAAATGTTCTCAACTCTCCAACTCGAATTCTTCTCGCTCCTTCTGGCACCTTGCCAAAAACCTTTCTAACATCTTTACCTCATCATCCTTCTCTCCTCTTTTCTACTCTGATAGCTCTGTAGCTATTTCTCCTACTGATAAAGCAGATCTCTTCGCTCAGACTTTTTCCTCCAGTTCAACCTTAGACGATTCCGGTGCTGTTCCTCCATCACTTCCCCCCTTTGACTTCCTTATGGCTGACATTAAAATTTCTTCAGCTGATGTATTTACAGCCATCACTGGTCTCAATACTAACAAGGCATATGGGCCTGATGGGGTCCCTCCTGTTGTCCTCAAGAACTGTGCTTCAGTGCTTACACCCTGCCTATGTAATCTCTTTCGCCTTTGTCTGTCAACTTGTACCTTTCCTTCTTGCTGGAAGTTTGCTTTCATTCAGCCAGTCCCAAAGAAGGGTGACCATTCCCAACCCTCTAACGATCGTCCAATTGCTTTAACATCCTGTGTTTCAAAAGTGTTTGAGTCTATTGTTAACAGAAAAATTTTAAAGCATCTTTCCTATCACAACCTTCTTTCTGATCGTCAGTATGGGTTCCGTCAGGGACGCTCCACTGGCGATCTTCTCACCTACCTTTCGGACTCCTGGTCATCCTCCTTTCGGGACTTTGGCGAAAGCTTTGCCATTGCACTTGACATCTCAAAGGCTTTCGATCGAGTCTGGCGTAAATCTTTAATTTCCAAACTGCCCTTTTACGGTTTCTATCCTTCTATCTGTGCCTTCATCTCTAGCTTCCTTTCTGGTCGTTCTATAGCCGCTGTTGTAGACGGCCATCGCTCTTGTCCTAGATTTATCAACAGTGGTGTTCCTCAGGGTTCTGTCCTATCACCAACTCTCTTCCTTTTATTCATCAATGACCTTCTTAGCTGTACATCTAACCCTATCCATTCGTACGCTGACGATTCCACCCTTCACCTTTCCATTCGGTTCCCGCAACGTCCGTCTCAGCAGTTACTTCAGCAAACAAGAAATGAGGCTATGGCACACCTAATGTCTGACTTGGCTCGTATCTTTGACTGAGGTAAAAATAATCTTGTTGTTTTTAATGCATCAAAGACTCTATTCTTACACCTATCAACCCGACAGAATCTTCCACAGGAGTACCCACTGATGTTTAATAATGTACAGCTCACTCCTGCATAATCCTTAAACATGCTTGGGGTTTCATTCACTAGGGATTTATCTTGGAAGGAACATATTACATCTCTTGTGAAAACTGCCTCCAAGAGATTAGGTGTACTTAGCCGACTCCGAACCTTCTTTACCCCTGCACAGTTGTTGACTTTGTACACGGGTTTTATTCGCCCCTGTATAGAGTACAACTCTCATGTGTGGGGAGGCTCCCCACATGCAGCCCTTCTCAATAGGGTGGAGTCAAAGGCTTTTCGTCTCATTAACTCTCCTCCTCTTACTGATTCCCTTCAACCTCTGTCTCTTCGCCGCACTGTTGCATCTTTATCTCTTTTCTATCGCTACTTCAATGGCTACTGTTCCTCTGAACTGTCTGCTTGCATCCCTCCACCTCTACGACGGGCACGTAGCACCCGTCTAGCAACAACCTCTCATCCCTTTTCTGTCCAACTCTCTAATGCAAGAGTTAGCCGTTATTCCCAGTCCTTCATTTATACAACTGGTCAACTCTGGAACTGTCTTCCTCTGTCTGTATTTCCTACTTCCTATGATCTCCAGTCCTTCAAACGCAGTGTGTCCAGGCATCTCGAAATGAACAATGGATCTTGAATTTGGCTCTCTTTTTGTATTGTTTTTGTTTGTTCTTTGAAGGAACAGTTTGCGGGCCCACGGCCTTTGGTTCCTTCTTCCTTGCATTAAAAAAAAAAAAAAATCCTCCTTTGTAGTTTTGCATCATCAGCAAACATATTTAGATAGCTTTCATTTCCAGTGTTGCTATCTATGTCATTTATATACACTAAAAGCATGATTGGTGCCAGCACTGAGCCCTGTGTGTGTGTGTAATTCACCGGGTCGGTCAGGATCACTTGATGGTCGTGATTATCAGCTTTTACCCTCTAGGAAGGGAGCTGTGGGCTCGTATAGTCCGATCTAAGGGCAAGGCTGTGACCTTCACACACACACACACACACACACCCATCCTCTTGCTCAAGGGGGACAGTAACCGCCCACTTCATCAGTGAAACTTTTCACAACCTGAGCGAGGCGCGAACTCTCGTCTACCAGATGGCAAGCGAGAAAGTTACCACTGAGCCAGCAAGTGGTGTGTGTGTGTGTGTGTGTGTGTGTGTGTGTGTGTGTGTGTGTGTGTGTGTCATTACTTATCTATGCTTGTTTTTAAGGGAAGTTTAGTTTGTGTATATAAGATGTTGTGTGAATGGTATATATGAGGGAGTCCGAGGTCAAAAGGAGGCGTGGAAGACTAAGAACGTGGATGAATCTACCTTTGTGAGTGTGTGAATAAGTGAGGTATTAAACGGCTGTAAGCAATAGCTCTTGTGGAGAGACTTGGGTGGCTGAAATATGTATGGAGACGTGCATGACAAAGGCTGTATTTTTTTTTTCTAACTTTGCAGTGGATAAAATCTGTATACAGGATAAAAAAAGAGCCGCGTTTTTTGTTTGTCCTTCAGTCACGCCCAACCAAAGACTAGGGACCCCCAGACCCACATATATTCTGAATCAGGGTGAACCAAGGATGGTTTTAAAGGGTCAAAATTCAGATTTGGGTCATTTGTGGTCGCTGGTGGTGTTCGCTTTTTTGGCCTGGGCAACGCCGGGTACCCTTGCAGGCCAATTATTGTCATGGAGACTCACATGACCTCCAGTTCGGATATAGGCAATATGAAGTTGACCTCCGTGGTCATTTGAGGTCACCGGTAATAGTAAACAAGTGCTCAAAAATACTGTGCGTTAGGCTAAAAAAGCTGAAAAACAAAGTTCCTGGACCTCTTGTATCCCTTTTCAAAAGCATAAGAGGTACATGGTCTCCCTGGAGTAGAAAGAAAGACTGAACTAGAACAAATAAGATTAGAGTGTCTGCCTTTTTTATCTGAGCAACGCCGGGTACCTCTGTTGGTGATATGAAACAAATTTTTGGGTGGATCATCAGGACAGTGAGATGGAGTCGAGAATCTCGAGGGTTTGAATGTTGAGTGAATGGATGTGTGGCTAAACAATCTTTTAATAGTTACCCAGGTTTTATGATTTCCTGTTCTCATTCCTTGATCCCTGCCCATGGACAAAGAGATAGGAACGTACACTTGCTCGCTCAACGTTCTTCGTTAACGCCTTACAACTCATTATACACCGTTTTTATCTAGCTACGTTATCATTTCTCATTTTTTTTTCTCTTTCTCAGCACTTTATAACCTTCTTTCATTTCAGTATCCCTCTACAGCTCACTATAATCAGCTGTTATTTTTGTTACGTTTCCATTCTTTTTCGATATATATTTTCCTGTGGGTCCTGCTTTACATCGTGGCTCTTTCACGCTCTGAGTTTTAGGAGAGTCATAACACGGCCGTCACTCTCAGCTGCTGCCGGGTGAACCTGAGCTGGTCCCAGATGAGTAGAGGGGAGGGAGACTATATAAAGCTTCGTGGACAAACACACACACACACACACACACACACACACACACACACACACACACACACACACACACACACACACACAATCTAAATAAAACACTCAGAACTGGTACGATTAGCAGGGGTTCTTTTCTGGCGTCAGTGAGGCCTTGTAACAGAGCAGCTAAGGCGCGGTAACATAATTTATGTATGAAAATTGTTCCCTTATTCTTCTTTAACCAACTGCCCCTCAATTGCTAATTCTTTTTAGATCCTTAAATATTATTACTCTGGGTTGGACAGAAATAAGTCGAATGAATTGTGCAGTATATAAACTTGGGAATAAGAAGACGATATATTAACTTAGGAATAAGAAGAAGCACCAAAAATATATTCAGTGAATACATGCTAAGAACACAACACGTAACCTTAAAACCTATCGTTTACCTCTTGAAATCAGAAACTAGAACATTGTTTCTCAAGTTATTTAATCTTTAAACCGAAAATAGGTTTCAACTGCTGTGTTTTTTGAACAGGAAAAAAATAATAATATACATATACAGTGTAATATAAGTTCAATATTAAGAACATCTTAAACGGACACCACTGAACGCCTAATACTGTATACTGTATTTACCCCTTCACTTTGATCAACCTACTATTAATCCATTTGCACCCACTGTCAGTATAAGACTGATCTGGGCATTTTCAAAAGTTATAATAGAAGGGAACCGGGGGATAGGGACCTATGAGCTTCGCGACTATAAGGCGATAGGCGGAGGGCAATACTGTATGCTTAGTTCCCTTCCAGCACAATCCATCACACAGGAACCCTGGAGCTAGTGGATTAACATTCAACGACTTCATTCAAGTATTGTATGAAAGGAGTTGATTAAGGCTGTATTTTAACTACTCCAGTTCAAAAGGTCTCCCTTAATAAATAAAAAAAAAAGTGGTAATA
>JAGKTI010021399.1:0-15764 GCA_018397915.1 Birgus latro | reverse complement strand
ATGAAAGCACACCTTTCAGTTTGTGCAGCATAAATAGCATTTGTGGAGGAAATACTAAATATCGTATGTTTTCACAAAAGGTATACACCGGAAGAGCTGCACGCCATGGTTGATCTCAAGCCTGAGAAGAAAGACGATGACTGAAGCTCCAGTTTGCCGCCCACCTTCCCAGCTACCGTTAGGAGCAGATGGATCAAAGGCGGGGCAGCAGTGACTGTTGGGAGGATGCCTGTCCTGCAGTCACCGTGTACCCGCCCTCTTTCTGTTGCCTGCTGCCCACCAACTGTGTGTACATGTAAAGAAAAATAATTATGAATGGCGGATTTGTCGTCCTCTGGCATATATGTTAGTTATGCTAAAAAAAAAAAAAAAAAAACTATAGTATATACAAATTTAGCTTTGTTAAATGGCTGTATCTTCATTATTATGGAGGGAATATTCCGCTCTTGAAGTGGGATCTATTTTGATAATTTTATTTTTGTAAATACTGTATGCCATTATTGTCGGGCATTTAGACTAGATTGTACGTGTGTATAGTCAAGAGGTGTGGAGGAGCTCGCCAGTCCCGGCTGTTGCGTCACTGCGCGTCGCTGCACAAGGCTGTCTTTGCGCACTGTTCGCGCAGGAGTTCTTGTAACCAGCCAGTTGTACCTGTACTTGTTCTCTGCACAAGACCCGACTGTAATATAATTTTTATTATTTAGTTACTGAGTAGTGTGATTCATGGAGATTACTTATGAGTGCTTTCAAACCTGCAAGTGCTATGATAGTGTGTCAAATTAGAAGGCATCACAGTATGGAGTGGCCGACACAGCATCATTTCTGCTTCGGTGAGCCATTGTAACTTGGTGTCCATATCCTTGAGGAGTTTCATTGTTCCCTAGGCAGGTCACCTCAGGATGGGCTGTTGTGGTATTTTAATGAACCATATTGCTAAACTGCCTGCTTTCACTGTCCATATCATCTCCATCAGAGCTTGACCAAGGGATCATTCTCCATCGTGCCTTCCTAACCGAAAGACTTGTAATTCATTAGATGCCTAGCATCTACAGTGCACCTTCTGCTTTTCCTGCCTACTTTGACGCCAGTTTACTTTTTATCACGCAGGTCGGTGCTTATCTTGCAAAGGGCGAATCTTTAAAAAATGTGATGTTTAATCTCGTTATTCTAGGTCACAATCTTTTTACTGTGATGCATCGGGAACAGTTTCATTAAAATTCTTATACTCTTTCTGTTTTGATAGTGGGTGTACTCCTTAGATTACATATTATCCACAGTTCTTGCAACTGGAAGTATTTGTGTTCTATTGTTGTTTGTGATTACTTGTTGACAATATTGATCGTTGGAATTTATCTGTATAATAGGACAATCAAATTGGATGTCTTCTTCAATGTGTGTAGAACTTTAATTAATGGTGAAAAACTTTAAAATCGTCTTTGTATCTCCAGTGAGTTCCTGAGAGTGTTGTTTTTTTTTTTTATCAGATAAAACTAAGATACTCCTAGCCACTCTCAGACAGTATTGGTAATGCAGTATATTCATGTATTATAGAGCTCAAACTCCTGATTTACTTACAAATACTGTACATGTAAAGCATTAAGACATACAGTTACTGTATACCGTTTGTCCACTTTCTTTCCTAGACATTTAAGACCCCCAGTCTTCCTGTACACATTCAACCTAACGCTTCCAATCTTCTCAAGAACTCCACAAACTGACTTCCATTATTATTATTATTATTACTATTACTGGTATAGGATTCAGATTCCTGATGACTTTATTCACTGTTACACAAGCTTTATATCTGTGAATTATGACCAAACCCTCTGTGCTGAGGTGGACAGTCCCCACGGGGTGGTGTTGGGGAGTGTGTTCCCCAGCCTTCCGCCCTCCACCCACACTAGACTGAGCCGTCCCACCCCGCCTCACACACCGTGCCAAGCCGCTCCTCAGTATCTTCACCCTCATCTTTAACGTTCATACCTGAGTGGCATCCCAAAGCTATTTTCTTCTACAAAAGTTATATATATATAAAAGATTTATTAATGTGCTTTTGTGTGATGTATTTTTTCAAGGAATTAACTGGTATGCGTATGCTCCCGAAAATGAAAATAAATTTATATAGTTAAAATGGTATGTGTGGTATGTGATAGCGAGAAGGCATGGCAGTGTATTCGAGTGATTTCAGAGGATCTCACACCGTAGTAAATTAGCCTTAGTGCTCAAGCTGGACGCTACAGTGGTGAGGCTTGTAACGACTGACCAAGTGCCCTGCACAGAAACTATAGCCAAGTACAACCTCCATGTCTGAGCTTGGTCGTATCTTGCCCGTCCTGACCCTCGAGTTCTTGATATAAGGAACGGCATGGGTTCGATAGGAGGATGTAAATTGGAGGTAAACATAGTCCAAATTTACCCAAAAATTATGTATATAACTAACAGGCCAGTTACTATACTGTATCTGGTGAATGACTGCTTGACTAGTGGCTGAGTATAATACCAGGCACCTTGTGACATTTGGGTGCCACCACTGAACGCGCAGAGGAACCTGAAGTTAGACCAGCCTTATTTGCCTCCTAGCTCATCACCCACTCACTGTTCTGCTTACCTACACCCCCCTCACCCAGCATCTCATGTAATGTAACACTTCTTATCATCAAATGCATACACGTAACAGCTCTTGAACTCTCCAGAATTCCTTATCAAATAACATGCTATCATTGATTTTCTATCCCAACCCACTCACCTGACAGGTCTTCTCACCTACCACTCATTCAGTAATTTCAGTGTCATTGGTTTCTGCATTTTACCACATTCACTGTCTAAATTCACCCATATTTTTATTTAATAAATGTTCGTTATAATATGTTAACACTAGCCAAATCATGTATGCCGTGATGGGTGGATGAAAAGCAATATGACAACAGGAGATGGTTTGGACGTGCCTCTGACGTACAGTGTATCCTCTTGCTGCATTCACTGGTAATAATGCTTGTGTGTCGTCACGAGAGGAGTGCATTTATAAAATAAAATAAAGGTGAAGTTGCTTTGAAGCATCAACTGTGGTGATGCCAAAACTGAAGTGCATCATCACATATGGCCAAATTTTATTATATTTATTTTCACTTGTTTTCTTCATATTCTGGATTTGCTGACGTGTACATAGGTTATGTTTTGTCTCATAGTGTTAGAGTTTTGAATGTTGAAGCTAAGATGAATGTTGGTCAAACATTTCCAAAGTATGTAATTATAATTTCATGCTTTAAGCTCTAGTTATAATGCTACTTCTATTTTTAAGTTCAGAATTTGTCTTGCGATTGTCACAATAACTTCAAAATCAAACATATGAGGTTATATTCATTACATACTAGGATATCGTAAAAATATGCTACCGGAGGCTAACGTCTCTGGCAAGGACCACATTGCTGTTGCGATGCGATGTAGGAGTAAAGTTCAGAATCTCAAAATCCTGGTCAAAGCGTTAACCAAATTTTCAGTGCTAATGTTGTTGTAAAAGATATACTGCTGTATATACAGGATGTATAAAAAAGCTAAAAATAAACAGTGATTGTAATACTGCATTTGATTAGTCCATTTTTTTAAGAATACAGTAATGTGCAGAAGTGAATGTGCTGATAATATTTAATGAGCTATCACTGAAGTCCGTTAATGGATTAGATTATCACACTGTATTAAATTCGCACATATAAATTAATAATAATAATGGTGGTAGGTGGTGGCGACCATCATCCACTTAATTGATGTAATGTTGCCTATTTCTTCATTCGTATTCTTGATTATGTGGATTATGTTATTTGTACAGTGTCAGGATCATGGGGAGAGTGGTCAGCATGCAGTATGACATGTGGCATTGGATTCTCCACCAGGACCAGGCACTGTAATGCCCCCTCACCCAGATCTGGTGGAAACCCATGTCTCGGAGACTACACACAGGTTGGTGGTTGTGTGTACTGTACTGTATACACTTCCCCTTTCTTTACATCAACCTTGCCTGATATTCTTCTATTTCCATTACATCCACCTTGCCTAATATTCCCTTCCATTTGGCCCCCTTGCCTCTTCCCTTCCACTTATTCCACTTGCCTAATTTTCCCATCCACTTTCCATCCCTGCCTAATATTCCTTTTCCCTCATCCCCTTTGCTTAATATTCCCTTCCTCTCATCCTCTTTGCCTATTATTCTTTTACCCTTGTCCTCCTTGTCTAATATTCCTTTCCTATTGTTCCCATATCCTTCCTTTCGTCCGTCTTGCCTAAAATTCCCATCCTTTTTCTCCTTTACCTAATTTCCCTTCCTTATGTCTGCCTTGCCATTTTTTTCATCGTCTTCTCTACATCCATTATATATTTATTGTTTGTTACATCCACTTTTCCTAATCTGCTACCACCATCCTCTCTCCATCTATCACCCACACGATCCTCTCTCCGTCTCTCATCCACACCCAACTCCTTTTCTTCCAACTCTCCTTTCCCTTCTTCTTTACGTGCAGACTGGAAGTGGGACCTTGTTTGCCTCTTCCACTCGGACCTTTGGCCTGGGTGAACATCTGCTTCCTTATGCTTGGAACCACACACTCTCATATGATCCCGAGCTAGGAAATATGCCGTACCTCGTATAGACTCTACAAGCATCCGATCTCGACTCAGCTTATAGGTAAGAGTTTTTCTTGTTAAAAAGTGATTTTGAGAGAGAGAGAGAGAGTGAGAGAGAGAGAAAGATCATAGTGTGGAGTGTTGTGGTGTTATATTTTTCATGTGTGAGTAGTGTTGTATAAGAAATGAAAAACTGTATTGCGCAGTGTAGTGTAAGCAGTAGTGTATTATAGAGTACTGTAGTGAAATGTAGTGTGGTATAGTGTAGTGTATCACAATACTTTACTGTTCATATGCTGTAGTGGATGTATAAATGGTAATGATGGTTCTGATGATGATTGCAACAGTAATGACAGTACAGTATAAGCATATAGACGTAATTATCTCCAGCACAAGCCAGGGTGAGCTCCAGTACTCTGCCTTCACCACAGTCAGACCCGGTACAGTCAGTGGTTCATGTCCCTCCGGTTTCACCCTGGATCCAGCTGGACCGTACTGCCGGGATAACAATGAATGCCAGGACTCCACCAGCCGATGTTCCCATGGATGTATGAACACTCAGGGTTGATATTCGTGCACATGTACGCCTGGCTACATGCTTGGACCTTATGGTTATACATGCCAGGATGCGAGAACACGCGCATGTGCCTAATTGTAGTATACGTGGTTTAAACTAAGCTCATGTCTTGTCTCCATATCTACATTTATCCAATCTGTTTTTCAAGACACAAATGTTCATTGTTTGCACCACCTCCCTTTCCAAGGTGTTCCAAATATCCACTGATAAAAGAATATGTGAGTTAATGTAGGCTAATACATGATCATATTGTGAGATGTGGAAGAACATTCTGTGAGGTGTGCATGTGTTATTTTGTTGGTGATCCAGTTCTGTCAGTTGAAAGCACTCTGACCATAGCTATTGCCATTTACAGTATTACTTTATATGACAAGTGTTTTAGGATCTGAGTATTTTTCTGGTGATGTGATAAGTGTCGGATATAATCTAGCTAACAGGTGATATGAAGCCCATAAGTGTAGGTGTTTATGTCTGTGAGATGAAATAAATTTTTCTGGGGACTTGAATGGTAAAGAATGAGTGTGACCCAATTGGCTGGGTAGACTTCTGGTAAGTTTCTCTTTACAGTACATACATTTTTTTTTCCTGGACCCTATAATATCTCATCCTTAAGTGGGAAAAGAGATATGATGATGAATCTAGACTAATACATGACCTTGTTGTCAGATGTGGATGAGTGCACCATGGCGGGTGTTTGTGGTCCACATGAACAGTGCAGCAACACACCTGGTTCATACACCTGCACGTACACCTGTGGTCCAGGCTTGCGCAACACACCTTCAGGGACGTCGTATAAAGGTTGGTATTAGTCCTGCCAAGTCAAGGAATTCCTGTGGTTCCTCATATGATGGCTCGTACATTTGTGTTTTCCTTTCTCCTGTTTCTGAATCCTGCCCACCCCATATAAAATTACAGGAAGCAGATGTGTAGTATGCTGTGTATAAATATTGTCACAGTTGTTGTAATCATAAAGGTGCAAACATGCTTTGAATGCCAGTGAATTCCTGCATAAGAACTGGCACTTTTCAGAAATAACATTGTTGTTATGATGATGACGATGGTGATGATGATGATGATAATGAGATGATTCTGTTATTTTTTATGTTTTAAGAATATAAGGAAAATTATGAAGATTATGATGACAAATTATTTTTTCCACGGTCCTCAGACATCAACGAATGGGAGGAGATGCCAGGTGTGTGTGATCAGACGTGCTTTAATTTGTCGTGGGTACTGCTGTGATTGCTGCAGGGGCTTCAGGCTCATTGGACAAAGTCGCTGCGTAGGTTAGTATTCTTCTTTCACCTTAACATGGCCCATATTTTCATCCTTTTGCAGCATATTTTACATAACTGATTAGCAGAAAAATAATGCTACAGCTCTGCCTCCTTTCCATAGCATTTTGTGATTGGCATCATTTTCTGGTGTTAAGCAGTTATTACATTTCAGCACTGAAGATGGAGGAATGGCAATTTTAGGTCAGGTTAAAGTAATAACAGTAGCTAGTGATGAACATGACGTTTTTGTTAGAGTTTTAAGAGCTTTCTCTTTCATTCTTTGTGGATTCTTCCCCACCCTACCATTTAGTTGGGAATTAAGAGTAGGGTAATCATGATAAAACTGATGATAGTGGTGGTGATGATGATGATGATGATAATGATGATGATGGTGGTGATGATGATAACCTCTCACAGACATAGATGAGTGTCTGCAGCTGGTGTCACCATGTAGCCACTCTTGCCAGAACACTGTTGGCTCCTTCAGGTGTCAATGTCCAGATGGCTATGCAGTCCTCCCCAATGGACGCTGCAAAGGTGAGATGCTGGGACGCCATTTTCTAAACTTCTTCAATTCTTCTTTTTTTGTGTGGCCCTGCAGGCTGAAGTTGCCCTTGTCCTGTAGTCCATTATCTTCCTCTCAGGGAATAGGGATGGAGTTGTGGGATATGAGAAATTGTATCCGTTACTAGGTTATGTCAGTGCCACTGTGTGAAAGCATCTCTTTAGTTCTAACTTTTGGTCTTTAAAAAAATAAATTGCATCATCATACCAAGGGACTTAATAATAAAAATAATAATAATAATAATAATGATTTATTTCTTGTTACTCAAAAACATCACCAGTTAAAAAAAAAAAACTTCACTAGCACTTGAAACACATTTATGCTAACATTCTTTTATTGCCACTGAGTAACTTTAGATACATTTAATTGCAGATATTGATGAGTTTGCCACATATGAGCATGACTGTGTGGAGGGTCATGAGTGCCAGAACACACCTGGCTCATACACTTGCACCACTGACTGTCCACCAGGCCTCACTCAAGCCAACAATGTCTCTTGCATAGGTAACATTCTTTGGTTGCTTGGAGTGGTGTTTTCAGAGTTATTTATGATCCATTACCAGTCATAACCTAGATTTGGTTTTGCAGGAAGAGCAGGAGATAAGAGAAGTTGCTTCACTCTCTCTTCCTTTGCCTTCCTGCCAAAAGAAGTAGATAATCCTCTGATAATTTTCCCCTCCTGACCAAGATTTTGTTTTATAGGGGAAACAGGAGACATGGAAAGACTTCGAATTCGCCTTTCCTTCTCCTTCAAATATTAATTAAAGTTGCGAGCAGGCATTGATTATATGTTTGTGAATCAGGCCCTGATTGTGATAAAATTATTATAGATACAGTAAGTTCTCATACATGTCATCTTGTATTGTCATTAGTTTTTGCTGTAGTCCAAAGTATATCACAGTTTTTAAAATGCCTGTTTACCCCACAGCCATTAGTTTCTGGGTGGGCTGTTCCATACACAATACTATACTTGCTGGGGGAGGCCTTGCTGGTGGGTGAGCAAATTTTATCACTCAAAAATCATTTTTCCAGATTCTCTGATGCTAATCGTACAAGTACAACTTCAGGAGGCAATTTTTGTCACTCAAATTGTGTTCAAATGCCAGTTTAAGAGATATTTTTCATGATGGGATTCATGTCACTGTGCAGTTTCAGGCGGTAATCAAGTCACAGGGTGCGAAGGGGTTAAAGTTTCATTGCTACTTACGAAATGGTTTGCAAATTTTCCCCAGTATGTAATACCAATTGCATGAAAAAATTGTAATACTTGGAAAACATCCTTGATTTTTATTGGTGTTTGTCTGCATGCAAGTGCTACAGACAGTGATGAGTGCAGTATGAGGTGGTGCTAATTGTAGAAAGTTCATTAACAACTATTCTTCTTACATCAGTCATTGTATCCTGCAGATATTGATGAGTGTGCTGATGAGACAGCAGCCTGCCACTACACACAACAATGCACCAATACCTGGGGATCCTACCACTGCTTGTGTGCTCATGGATTCACATCACCTGGACCTGGACACCCTTGAAGTGGTCAGACCTTTTGTCACATGCTTGCTTTACCTCTAGTGTTTCCTTGTTAGGCCTCCTAACTATTGTATATTTGGTGTGGAAAAATCATGGTGCTGTAGAAGACTATAGCACACAGTGTACACTTCACAATACACAAACACCCCTCACACTGTCACACATTAAACACACTTCACTCTAACATATCACATATTGCTGCACATTACACAAACACCTCTCACACTGTCACACATTAAACACACCTCACTCTGACATATCACATATTGCTGCACATTGCACAAACATCCCTCACACTGTCACACCACACACTGCCATGCCTCATACTACCACACCACACACTGCCATATCTCACACTGCCACACTACACACTGCCTTACCTCACATTGCCCTGTGATACACTGCCACACTACACATTACCACATCACACACTGCCATATCAAGCATCTCACAGTCACACCTCACAGTGACACTTCCCGTGTCCTACTGCACAAAAACTCCTCCAACACCATATATAAGTATATTCACTTCAGTTTTTTTGCAGTTCGATATATTCACATGTTTTGGGCAAGTGCTGGCTCTTTAAAATCTGAGTTTTTTTTTTCTGTTTATCATAAAGCTTTAAAACTTATAAATACTTTATGAACAAGGTAGAATTATTTGGTGGTAGCCAGCATATTCTCTTAATGTGATTATACTTTGATTATTTCAGAAATTCCCTTGACTGAATATACAGTATTACTGACTGCATACGAATTAATAATATTCTCAATGTTTACCTCTAGTTCTTCAGTTGTAATTTTCAGTGCTTGTCATTCATTTCTTTCATTTTTGCATATTCTCCATTGCATATCTAATATGCTACTGAGTTTAAATGTGCCATTGCAGACTGTATATTATTGCCATCTTGCTACTCTTAAACGTGTAATAAGGTTTAATTAATTCTTGTACAGCTAAATGCGTTGTGAACCGTTTTACTCATCTTGTACATGGGTGCTTTGTAAGAAGTCATATTAATTGTTCTATGGTGGTGATTATGCATTATGCAGTGATCATGTGTGATTTGTTGAATAAGGTGTCATGTGTTGTCATGATGTGTGGTAATACAGATATAAATGAGTACCTGGGCAGTCCGTCACCATGCCAATACCAGTGCCAAAACCTGGTTGGCACCTACGAGTGTATCTGCCCACCCGGCCAGCAAAGACTACCCGACCGAAAGTCATGCATTGGCGCGCATATGTCTCCTATTTTGTTGACCTACTTGAATATCCTGATGTATTTAGTGAACTGCATAAAACATAAGCAAGAATATCATGAATGACAAAATCATCAGAAGGAATCTTATTCATAGTAAGGACCTATTTTGACTACCTGGATGAAAATTTAAAACCACAGTGCTGACAAAGAAATATAGGCTGGGTATTTTAAAGTTTGATAGTCCATGAAATACTGCAAAATAAAGGTTTTGTATAGTGGGGGCTTGTTTATCATAAAAATAGTCTGAGATCCTTTTGAAGTGCTTCCCAGGGTTTCAGTATGTAGAAGATCTCCCCCGCACCCGCCTGCCCCCTGCCCCCCGCCATCCCCACCCTGCCCAGCCTGGCCTCCCCACCTCACAGTCCCAAGAGCGCCTCCTCCGTAACTTCTACATTCAGTCCAGCTGCCCCACTGGTTTTGAGTACCGACAGGGTGAATGCCAAGGTAAACCTCCTTTTGTGTATTATCACCATCGTAGACTTAATTCCCCCTGTTATAAAAGGCATTGGTATGTGCAGGATAACTTACGGTGGCTGTGGGATGGGTGTGGACCCAACCATGAAATTGATTGTGGGTACAGGGTAGGTGTGGGTTTTACCCTCAGACCTCAGGGAATATCATCTATTTTACATTGGCTGACCATGAGCAATATTGCTCACCTCTGGAAGGCCTGCCAAGGTCTGAGGTTTAAAATGTCAAAAATTCCTGCAGATGCTGTGCAGTTCTGTCCTGCATTGTGGCCTAAACCTCCATCTCACCATTCATATTTCATTACACTCAAATTCATGAACATATTCCTCTTCTTTTGCCTGTGCTTCAATGCTGTACTTTGTGTGTGTCTGTCTGTCTGTATGTATCCATGCTTGCATGTGTGTCTGTGTGTGCATATGAATTTCTCTGCATGATCAACCATCCATTTGTCTCCTATAATGCATTTATTATTATTACTGACCCCATAGGGTCTTGATAATTTTGATAATTACTGGTAATAATGATGATTTTTTCCTGCAGATATTGATGAATGCCGTCTGCCAGGGCGATGCCAACACCATTGCCACAACACCTATGGCAGCTACATGTGCCTCTGTCCACCAGGGTATCGCCTAAACCCTAATCACCACACCTGTGATGGTACATTATATTAGTGCCTACGCTGCATCCAATTAAACCACATCAGCTGTATTGACCACTTCACTCCAATTATGTGCTATATATTTCATTATTGCTATCACCAAGTAATTTATTCAGCTCTCTGAGACTTTTCAAGCTGGTGGAGTTATACATATAGCTGGAGAGGGACGCCTTCATGTTGTGGCATTGACATAGCTGAACAGCCCCATTTCCCAGCTACACAAATATTCCTCAGTTCATTTCCTGTCCCAGAAAAGGATGATGGTGGACTGCGGGAGAAGGGCAGCTTCAGCCTGCAGTCCAGTGGGTTCATGTTTAAATGAGCCTGGTGCAACGACAACAACAACAACAATATTTAACTATTTACCGTAACTACTGATTCATGCTGTGACTACCTTCCCCCCAGATGTAAATGAGTGCCAGGAACAACATGTACAGTTTGGCGTTAATGAGCTGTGTTTCAATCTGCGTGGGTCATATAAATGCATCTCCAGCCCATGTCTAGCTTACTTCCAGCACGATCCAGTCACTGGGCAAGTAGAGCAGTGTTACAGTTAGTTTGTTATTGTCAGACAGAACTGGACCACCCCCTCAACTTGAATACTAAGTCACGATTGTATGAAATTTGATAATCTGCAGGTGTGAGATAAGAGGAGTCTCACTGGTTACTAATCCAATCTGACTACACTTGGTCATCATCTGAGTTAAAAGATTTGTTAGGAATTTTTGTCAGGTTACAACAAACATACAATAGTATTTTCTTCTTTTGTTTCAGCTCATGCCTGTTGGACTGCCGGCAAGGGGGTCCTGGGCGACTGCCTGGTGAACACTATGTGCACATCCTGGCATTCAAGACAGCCTCACTCCCTGCCGGCATCCAACCAAGACTTGGTGCGACTCATGGCATATGACCAGGCTGGCAGACTTGTACCTCACACACTCTTTACCATCATTGAAAATGACACTGGTAGGTTATTGTGTGTTCCAGTTCATTACTGCACATTGGGTTTCTGTTATATAGTGTAAGTTAGGTGAACTGTTGTTATTCCTGTTGTTGGATGACCATGATTTGCCGTGATGCTTGAGAGGAGCATCTCCAGGTGGTGGCACTGATACAGCCCTCAACACTCCCATAAAGAGTATCATGCACTGCAGAAGAAGGGTAGCTTCACCTTGCCGTCCATCAAGTTCAAATCTAGATGAGGCTGGGTTCATAACAACAACAGTAGCTTACATTTAAGTCACTCTTCTATTATGGCTTTTTTCAGTGATCCCTCAATAAATTCACGAGACCTCAGTTGATTTAGATAAATTAATCTGCATTTGAGTTTCATTACAGTTAATTGTAAGGAACAGATGTTGTAAACATGGTTAGATAATTCACTTGAATCTCTTTCCTCTCCATTATTTCAGGTATTCCATTTGGAATTCGCCTAGAGAATGGAAAAGGCATTTTGTGTACCTTCCAAGCCCTCACAGCTGGAAAAGAGTACAAGTTAGTAGCAGTATTTTACTGAAATCTAAAGTGAGGTATGGAAGTTAATGAAACTAGATAACTGGCATGGAACCGAGTTGCTGAGATGAATCATGTATGAATTACATGCAAGGATGTGGCACTCCCATTTCACCTTGACTGTTGACATAGTGACTGTTTGACTTGTTATGTAAAGTCCATCTTTAAAGAAAAATACAATTAATGTATGCATATGGATAAGGCTGTGAAGTGGAGACAGGATTTCAGAGATCTGACTATTGTGTGAATGAATGTTTTGCCCATTTCACTCGGCATAATGTAGATAGTTCTCCTAGATAATTCTCCTACATTTGTTTCTGGATAATTAGGTGGAAAAAAAGATCAGGATGATGATGATGAGGATGCAACTTTTCTCTGCTGTCATATCTGACAACTTGTTATTTGTCCTTTTCTGGCAAGATGGTGGTGAAAGCAGTTTCATACAACGAGGTGAAACACTCCATCAGATACAGTACTTCACACGTTTCATCATCTTCCTTCACATTTCAGAGTATCCTTACTAATATGGACTCTATTGGATAGTTTATTAAATTATAGTAGATTATCCATGTGAGCTGTTGTGCCTTATTCCAGTGCATTTCGTAGTCATGTAAATGTTATAGACATTCAAAAATATTAATTGGTATCTTACCAGCAAACCAAGCCAGCGCCAGTGAGCAGTCCAGTTACTTAGCGTTAAAACAAACACCAGAAGAGGGTGAGAGTGAGGGTGAGTTCACAGTAAGATGATGGGGAAGACAGTAGAAGGTGGTAAACTCTATAGGCTTTTGTCTTATCAAGGGATAGATATTATTGCTTTTGTCTGTACCTGACATGATGTAGATGACTTTGGTCAGGGGCTCTCTAGGCTGATGTGGATTGCCTCTGGGCTAGATCAGGGAAGGGATGGAGTTGGGAGCTTGAAGGTAGGATCAGGCATGTAAGCATTTAGCTTAAGGCAGATGTCTTGTAGTGAAGAGCTTAATGAAGGCCATATTCAACCCCTACAGTCTGAAACGTCAGTCCCCAGGCTAAGTAGAATCATCTCTAGAATGCAAGAATAGAAATGAAAAAATAAATAAATAAATAAGGTGTCATCTGACTGCATTATAAGCAAAATGGGTTCATGGAAATGCAAAACTGCAAACAAGCTATTTTTGAGATGCAGTAGGTATTTTGATGTAAGGGGGGGACACACTTTTCCAGTAACTTAGCCATTTTAAAGAGTTTGTGCCAAAATAAGTAGAGTTCTCGCAGACCTTCTTCGAATGTGCTGTGGCCTAGCATCTGCAGAAAAGTTCTGTTTGAACATTTCTTTTCATGTATGATACATGGATTCAAGACAATAGGTATCATTTCACTATAGTACTAAACAATGCACAGTACAGTACTGCACTGAACAGTACTACAGTGCACACGTGGACACAGACACAAACACTCCTCCGTAGCGATGCCTACCTTTGGATCTGCCAGATGAGATTACTACTGCCTTTTAGATCTGAAGTAATATTTATTTTTCTTGTAATATAAGGTAGAGGCACAAGTATATGTGTGCCTTGTCGTGGTTAGTATTTTCAATAGAGTATAATAATTTGATAATTATTATTAATGTTAATAATTTTATAGACTGATGTGGAGAACTGATGATTATGTACAATAGATTAAAAAAGTATTGGTGCACACGTCATGTGAAATGGTGTAACATCACAGATACGGGATATTGCAGAATTGCAGTTGATTCTGTTCTACATTAATAAACTTGGATTCTAGGGGATACCATTGATATATATTGCTTGTTGGACATTTCCTAGTCAGTACTGTTATCAGATGCAACTTAGGCTGATAATACTCATAGATTAATTGCCTTGGAACATCACAAGCAATATAAATCAGTTAAGGCATCATCAAACCCTTTGTGTACAATACTTTTTTTATCAAGTGTGCAAGCACATAACTTAAAATACAAAATGTAATATTTCCACATAGAGCACTCTGGTTCATTTTCAAAAAAGCACAGTTAGTTTCTTATTCTGAGTGAACCTTTAGCCTTCACCACTTACTTTTATTAGTCCCTTCAGCTCTGGGTAGTCTTTCTCATGATACCATTCAGACATAAGCATAACACCATGCTTCCTCTAAAGTAATCCCCATATTGGGGTTAGCCATGGTACAGCTTATGTATTCAGTGGACTGAAAGCTAAACCAAATGCCAAAACCAGCCAGTTACTTCCCAGCAGCCGCTGGAAACTACTAGGAGAAAAGAATCATGAAATTTTTAATGGTGTAAGAGTTTCAGCTTGGACTCTGACTCTTCTTACATGTGGCTGAGTTTCCTGCCCAAGAATTTTGATTGTGTCTCGCTACCAATCTTGTAACCACACTCCACTCTTATGATAGTACCTGTGAGGATGGATGGTAGCTACCCATCTACCGCCTCATGTCATGGTAAGCTGAATGAAATTGACACATTCCAGGCTGATGGGATTGATAATAGATATATACAGTACAGATACTGCTAAGGCAGAGAAAAGGTGAATGTGTTTGTTAGTCGTGTTAGTACATAATAAACAGGGAATGTGTTGTATGTGTATCTGATATCACGTCAGCAGTGTACAAGTACCTTATAATGTAATTTTTCACAAATATGGGTAAGGTTTATAAGTTGATGGTTTTATTGTAATTCTCCTACATCTCCATGCAAGTTGTTACGGTTGTGGCCCCAGGCTTATCTTTACCCGAACCCGGTGGACTGTAGACTGATGCTGGCCGTCATCTGCAGTCCACCATTCTCCTCTGGGTGACAGGGAGGGAGATGAGGAATGTTTGTGTAACTGGGCAGTGGAGCCACTTCATTATATTGGAGCCACTGTGTGAAGGCATCCCTCTCCAGCACTATGGATCTTCTAATAAGATTTAATGGAGAGATTTGGAAGCAATCACTTCTCCTCTCTCTCTCTCTCTCTTTCTTCGTGTCTGCCTGTCTGTCTGTCTATAGCCAAACATTTATCTCAGAGCAGGTATCACAAACAATTACCTTCATGTCACTCTCTCATTTGCCAAGAGGCTCCCCTTCCCTCAACTTACCCTATCCCCACCCACATACACCTCCTCTCCATCCCTCTGCCTCATCTTTGATTCATCCCCCACCCCATCCTCTGCCTCATCCTTGATCTCTACTCCCCCTACCCTCCGCCTCATCCTTGATCTACCTCCCTTTTGCCCTTTGCCTCATCCTTGATCTCCCCCTCCTCCTAACCTTGTGCTACATCCTTGATCTTCCCCCCTCCCAGACCTCCA
>JAGKTI010021398.1:315-15765 GCA_018397915.1 Birgus latro | reverse complement strand
TGTTTCCTACGTATCAACAAGTGAGTTGGCAAAGAGTTAGTGCCCCTCCCCGTAAAACAGCTAACTCAAAGTCGAACGGCCACCCCTTACGGGATTATGGCGTCTGGCTGTAGATAGAGATTGATTTTTAGTTACTGATTTGATAAATACAATATATGATTGTCTCGTCCCAGATGACTGGCTGAAGAGTGTGATTGTAAATGTGTACGAGGGGAAGGTTGATGCTCTGGAAAGGATATTATAGAGGCATAAAATTTTTGGACCAATTAATGAAGATAATGGGAAGTTCTAGAAGGTATGATTAGGAAAAGAGCAAATATGAATGAGATTTAGTTTGAGTTCATGCCAAGCAAAGGTATCACTGATACCATATTCATTGTTCGACAGCACCAGGAAAAATAAATAGTAAGGAAGGGATCTGTACTTTATTTTTGTTGATTTGGAGGTGGCCTTTGACACACTACCTAGGCAGGTGGTGAAGTGGGCAATGAGAAAGCTTGGGATCGAAGAGGAGCTGGGTAGAGTAGGTATAGCGGTGTATGTGGATGCTCGCACCCACGTGAGATTGAATGGAGATTTGAGTGATGAGTTTTCTGTGAATGTTAGTGTGCATCAGGGGTCAGTCTTGAGCCCTTTATTGCTTATTGTGGTGCTTGAAGCCGTCTCAAGTGACGTCAGAGATAGACTCCTGAGGGAGATGCTGTATGCTGATGATTTGGTATTGATTGCAGAGAATGAAAAGGAGGCGAAGGAAAGATTTAGGAAGTGGAGAGATGGTATGGGGCACAAGAGCCTGAGAGTAAATGCAGATAAAACAATGGTGATGGTATGTAGGGTTGGTGGCTGTAGCTACTGTCAAAGAAGAGGGAGAGTGGCCATGCACAGTTTGCCACAAGGGTGTGGGTAGTAATTCCATCTTGTGCAGTGTTTACGATAAGTGGGTGCATAACAGTTGTAGTGGTATTAGAGGTAGACTGCGAGATAATGCTGATTTCATGTGTGTGGTGTGTCGGGGAGAGCCTGTGGAGGTTGTCAGGTGTAAAAGGATTGATCTAGCTGGTGAGTCTCTTGAGTGTGTGAAAGAGTTTGTTACTTTGGAGACAGGTTATATGCCAAAGGTTGGGCTTTGCCTAGAAAGAGGAGTGTTTGGAAGAAATTCAGGGAGCTGTGGCCTCTCCTGACATTGAAATGTCTCTTCCTGCATGCTAAGGAATCTTTGTGTGCAGCCTGTGTTAGGAGTGTAATGCTGTATTGTTGTGATACTTGAGCAGTAAAGGAAGAGGATATTGGTAGACTCAGACATACAGAAAGGACAGTGCTTAGGTGGATGTGCAGTGCATCCTTGATTGTGAGGCCTGGGTGGGCTAGGTTTATGATGGAAGGGTTGAGAGGAAGGATGGGACTGGTGTGCGTTGATGTTGTTTTGAGGAGGGGTATGTTGAGATTTGGGCATGGGGAGAGGATGGGGTATGACAGTTGGGTGCAGAAAGTGAGAAGTGGGAATGGTGGGGGTGAGGTTGTGAGAGGCAGACCGAAAAAGACATGGGACAAGGCCATAGAGTGTGACCTCAGAGATAAGGGAATAAATGTGGAGGCTGCCAGAGATCGAGCAGCATGGAGAGCTGTCATTAGGTGACCAAGACCAATGCATGCAAGCGTACTGGAGCCTTTATAAACAAAATGAATGCTTAGTTGATCACTTAATTCTTTACTGTCTGGCTTCGGCTCTCTTGTCATTCTCTGACTAAATATATCTGCACTGTTTACTTATCTCCTAATTCTGCTGACTATCAAAAATTCTTTGACTGTCTTACATCTATGATGGAACACATTCTATCCATTTCTTCTTTCTCTGAAAGCTCCATTCTAGGAGATTTCAGTGTTCACCACCACCTTTGGCTCTCCTATCCTTTTCTAGAGCAGCTTGTACAGCACCCTACCCATGTCCCTGACTGCCTTGGAGAAAGTTCCAACATACTTGACCTCTTCCTAACAACTAGTCCTTCTGCATACACTATTAATCTTTTCCCTCCGTTGGGCTCCTCCGATCATAATCTTATTTCCTTAACCTGTCCTATCGCTCCAGTATGGCCTGTGGACCCTCCAAAGAAACGTCGTTTGTGGCACTTTGGAGCTGCGAATTGGGAGGCCCTCAGGCAGTTCTTCTTTGATTTTCCCTGGAATGATAATTGCTTCCATGGCCGGGAGCCATCTGAGTGTACCTTGCATATTACGGAGGGGGGGGGTGAGTTGGGAGCGTGGTGGCGGGGGACAGAGTGACGTGGAGGCGATTTGTTTGTGGCCGCCCCGTGTGGGATTGGGGCGTCTGGCAATAGATAGATAGATAGATATTCTCTCGGGCACGGAAGCATACATTCCTTTCTCACATCCTTTGTCTAATGCAAGAAAGACTTGGTTTAATCATTCTTGCTCTACTGCTGTCCGCAACAAGGAGAGGGCCTATAAAAGGTACCGGAGCCAACTCACTCCCGAATCACATCTTTTTTATGTTTCTGCCCGGAATCGTGCTAAGTCTGTTCTTCGCTCTGCTGAAAATAATTTCATCCGTACTAAATGCTCTCAACTTTCCAACTCGAATTCTTCCCGTTCCTTCTGGCACCTTGCCAAAGACCTTTCTAACAACTTTACCTCATCATCCTGCCCTCCCCTTTTCCACTCTGATGGCTCTGTAGCTATTTCTTCTACTGATAAAGCAGATCTCTTCGCTCACTTTCTTCTCCAATTCCACTTACACGATTCCGGTGCTGTTTCTCCATCACTTCCCCCGTCTGACTTCCTCATGGCTGACATTAAAATTTTTTCAGCTGATGTATTTTCTGTCATCACTGGCCTCAATACTAACAAGGCATATGGGCCTGATGGAGTCCCTCCTGTTTTCCTCAAGATCTGTGCTTTCGTGCTTACACCCTGCCTAGGTAAACTCTTTCGCCTTTGTCTTTCAACTTGTACCCTTCCTTCTTGCTGGAAATTTGCTCTCATTCAGCCAGTCCCAAAGAAGGGTGACCATTCCCAACCCTCTAACTATCATGTAATTGCATTAACATTCTGTGACACAAAAGTTTTCGAGTCTATTCTTAACAGAAAAATTTTAAAGCATCTTTCCTGTCACAACCTTCTTTCTGATCGTCAGTATGAGTTCTGACAGGGACGCTCCACTGGTGATCTTCTCACCTACCTTTTAGACTCCTTGTCATCCTCCTTTCGGGTCTTTGGCAAAAGCTTTGCCATTGCAGTTGACATCTCAAAGGCTTTTGATCGAGTCTGGCATAAATCTTTAATTTCCAAACTACCCTCTTACGGTTTCTGTCCTTCTATCTGTGCCTTCATCTCTAGCTTCCTCTCTGGTTGTTCTGTAGCTGCTGTTTTAGTCAGCCATCGTTCTTCTCCAAGATTTATCAACAGTGGTGTTCCTCAGGGCTCTGTCGTATCACCAATTCTCTTCCTTTTATTCATCAATGATCTAAGCTGTACAACTAACCCTATCCACTCGTACGCTGATGATTCCACCCTTCACCTTTCCATTCGGTTTCTGCAACGTCCATCTCAGCAGTTACTTCAACAAACAAGGAATGAGGCTATGGCACACCTAATGACTGACTTGGCTCGTATCTGTGACTGGGGTAAAAATTATCATGTTGTTTTTATTGCATCAAAGACTCAGTTTTTGCACCTATCAACCTGACACAATCTACCACAGGAGTACCCACTAATGTTTAATAATATCCAGGTCAGTCCTGCATCATCCTTGAACATGCTTGGGGTTTCATTCACTTGGGACTTATCTTGGAAAGATCATATTACATCTCTTGTAAAATCTGCTTCCAAGAGATTAGGTGTGCAAAGCCGACTCCGTGCCTTTTTTTCCCCTGCACAGTTATTGACTTTATACACAAGTTTTATTTGCTCCTGTTTAGAATACAACTCTCATGTGTGGGGAGGCTCCCCACATACAGCTCTTCTCAATAGGGTGGAGTCAAAGGCTATTCGTCTTATCAGTTCTCCTCCTCTTACTGGCTTCCTTCAACCTCTGTCTCTTTGCCTCACTGTTGCCTCTTTCTCTTTTCTACTACTACTTCAATGGTCACTGTTCCTCTGAACTGTCTGCTTGCATCCCTCCACTTCTATGACGGGTGCATAGCACCCATTAAGCAACAAACTCTCATCCTTTTTCTGTCCAACTCTAATACAAGAGTTAACTGTTACTCCCAGTCCTTCATTTATGCAACAGGTCAGCTCTGGAACTGTCTCACTCTGTCTGTATTTCCTACTTCCTGTGATCTCCAGGCTTTCAAACGTAGTGTGTCCAGGCATCTCGAAATGAATGGTTCTTGAATTTGGCTCTCTTTTGTATTGTTTTTGTTTTTTTCTTGGAAGGAACTGTTTTGCTGGCTTAGCCTTTGGTTCCTTCTTCCTCGCATTAAAAAAAAAAACTTTTGGTCTGTTCAGGGCCTTTCAGATCCATTGAGGCTCATTTACTGTACACCCATTTCAGGCCATTTAGGTTAGTTTCTTACCATTCAGATCTTTTATTTAAGGGTAAATTACCAACCTACTCTCCCTGGTGGCAGTCTGTGATTGAAAAACATCCAGTGTCCTCTTAGGCTTTGAACCTTTTGATAATCACAAGGGTTTTACTGTGAATGGAGGATTCTGACTATTAGACCACTAGGTGCCTATGTTGCAGGTATTAGCTGTTATTCTTTTGCGTGCTTTCTATTACTGTATTCTTAATACTTGTACTTTTTTATCTCTCACCTAGAGCTACTGCTTGATGAAAACCGAGATGGACATTATCGGCTGACATGTGTAGTGGATGCAGTGCTGGTCCTTTTGGCTTCCTACCCAGCACCACAACTCACTTCTGCCCATCAGCCACCTGCACATTCATCTCTCTCGGCCTCCACCCTTCTTACAGCGGCTCACACCTGCTACATCCGTCTTCATCCCCTCAAAAAGGATCGCTCCCTCCTTCTACACATTTTGTTGGCTGCCACAGACTTTGACAACAGGCAGCTTTGGCAGTAAGTTCACTCATATACTCTAATTCATAGAAACTGATCATTTTGATAAGCATGTCATGATCATTACATTATTTATTCCAGTTTCCTTTAATAGTGGGCTAGTTAGATTTCAGAGTTAGCTAATCCTTTTAACCTGAGGGGAGTCTCTTCTAATTTATCTTTGTTTCCTGCTGTCCTCACTTTCAACTCCACATTCATATAATGAACAGCCAAGGTAAAACAACACATCCCTTTCTGACACTGTCATACAAAAAGTTTTGATAAACCTCTCCCCCATCTAGTCACATGAAAAAATGGATTAATGTGTACTTAACAAACTCCCTTTGGTTCCTTCTTCCTTGCTTTAAAAAAAAAAAAAACATATATGCTCAGAACCTTCAGTAATCCCTCCCACTCCACCCAGTCATCAACCTTCTCTAAATCCATGAATGCAGTAAACAGCTTCTTATTTTGTATTTATTGTATATCTATGCATTCATTTATCCATTCTTCTATCCATCCATTATCCAGTTCTGGGTTATTCCATGAGGAATATAAGATCCTAGGGCAAGGCTACTCAGTCCAGACATCAGAGGCTGGGGGACCAGTCACTCATCCTTAACTGACACTATGTGAACCTTCAACTTGAATCACTTGTAGGACTAAACCATTGTGGGCCATATCCAGCTGGTGCATCATAACCCATTTGACTGCCAGTGGTTCAGTTGCTGGTTCTATAGTTATCACCCAGTGTAAGAAATAGTATCCTGGAGAGCTGGAAATCATTTGGCATATTACTCAGTACATAGCTGTCTGAAGGTACCAATAACATCCAGTGAGGGGGAATCACTCCCAGCTACCAAGAATGCCCACTGTTATTTTTAAACTCATACTGTTCGTCACTGTCATTTTTTTTTCTTAAATGCTCTGGACCTTCTTGTGTACATGTTCAGTTTCTTGTTAGAATTATGTTTCAGCTGTGTTGTTAAAGACTAATTATCTTTCTGTATTGTAGATCTGAAATGGGCTGTGTAAGGTAGGTGGGGTCACTGGGTCACTCACTGTCCCATCTTTCAGTATAGTGCTACCTTTAGGTAACTGACTAAACATTTACTACATTGGGTTGATAATCATATAACCAAAAGCTGGATGTCATATAGTGTGTTAATCCCTAAGGTACGCAGTTACTCTACCCTGTCTGTCCCCCAGAACGCATTTAGAGGTAAATTTTTCAACTTTTGCGAAGCTAAATTTTTTACTTTGTTAATTGAATAGATTGATTTGACACACCAGAAAATTTATATTTCATTTCCGTATGTCAAATACTAACCGCACAGTGACACATCAGTGCTGAAAATAGGTAGTGCTAGCGTATGGGAGAAAATGGAGAACAAATGGAGAAATTTTTGCAAACATCTCACTGAAAGTATTGAATGGAATATGATACAAATTCATTAAATATATTTATTTGGTGGTAGGAATGTGCATAATAAATAAATAAAGTGAAGAAAATAAACAAAAATGGAAAATCAGTCTGCATCAAGAAAATATATATATATGTATAGCATCTTATAAGCAAAAACACATATAAATGAATAAAAATTAAAAGATCTGAAGTGTAAGAGAGAGAGAGCTAAAGAAGCAATAAATCAACTGAATTATTCCCTCACCTTACCTTGTCTTGCACCCCTGCTGCAATAAATTTCACCAAGACTAATTTTGGTCTTGGACATTCGGAGAGCTTGATTTTACACACCAGAAAATGTTATTCCATTCTCATGCATCAAATACTTACCGCACAACCGCTCACATATGGGAGAGAATGGAGAATAACCAGAGAAATTTACAAAAAAAACATAATATTTGCAAACGTCTTACAGAAAGTGTTGAATGCAATATGATAAAGGCATAAAACATTTATTTGGTAGAAGGAATGTGCAAATAAATAAATAAATCAAAGAGGAGAGAGAGAGAGAGAAGGTAGAGGTAAAGGACAGGGAGGGGTTGAGCAGCTCATGTGACATAAGGAACCATGATAAAGGCATAAAACATATTTATTTGGTAGAAGGAATGTGCATAATAAATAAATAAATACAAGTGAAGAGAGAGAGAGAGGGAGGGGATAGAGAGAGGATAGGGAGGGGATGAGCAGTGCATGTGACACAAGGAACGAAACACAGTGGGGTATTAAGAGGCAGAGGAGGAGGGGTGGGGGGTCACTCTGTGGGGGGGGTAGTGGCTGAGCCAGAGTTGCCAAATGGGACTTTATACTCGAGTTTAGGGTCCACATGTCCCATCCCGAGCAGCCCTGTGGCAGGGAGTTTGACCGCCAGTTTTTTACAGAGCTTCCACAGTCGACGTTCATAGTACTTCGTGCACCAAACAGCGCCAACATCGATCGTCGTCTGTAGCACCTTAGGGGTTACGTTACTTCAGCCGGATGTAGCCTGTAAATGTTTATGTTTGTATGTATGTACAGTAAAACTTCGATAAAACAGGCTTCAGTAGACCAAAATTCACTGTTATCGGAGTGGTGGAGCTAGCAGACTAAATTCTTTTATATCAGAAAGTCTGATGTAGCCAGAAGCAGTCCGGACTGCCTGACCACTTCAGCTATGTTCACCACAATAAAGTAAATAAAAAAAATGTTTATCAGTATAGAGTACAGTATTATTTTATACAGGTATACCTTGGTTTAACAGTGTAATTGGTTAGGTAAAACCCCATTGATAGGCGAGGTATCGTATATTGGGGTACTTTTAACATGTAAAGTAATCAGAAGCGTTTATCAGCCTTGGGTTTCCTCCCCAGCCAAGTCCAAAACTCACCCAAATGAGTCCCAAAATAAGTTTAAAGCCAATCTAAATGGCCTAACAGCTGTCAAGGAAGCTAACCTAAGCCTAACACCTGTAAATAACTCACTAAAACCAACATATAAAATCTGAAAATCATAAAAAATAGATTAGAAAATATCAAACACCTTTCATCACTTCTTGTAAGTCCATGTCTGCTCCTGGTCATCATCCTTGCTATCCCCCCTGAGGCTAGGGGACATGTGGTGCTCCCTAGCATCCTCCTCAAAGCCCTCAAATCCCATCTCCGTGGGAGGGTCAGAGGGGGGGGGAAGCCTGGCGAAGTGGAGGTGATCGTAGTGGGAGACTGATGCTCTGGCTCTGGGGGTGGCAATGGAGTGCGATGAGATGACTCAGGCGGTGGCAATGGGGTGCGGTGCGATGGCTCAGGTGGTGGCGATGGGGTGCAAAGCGATGGCTCAGGCAGTGGCAATGAGGTGCGATGCAGTGGCTCTGGGGATGGAGAGGGAGTGCAATGCGATGACAGAGAAGGTGGTGAGGGAGACAGCTGCGATGACGGGTGAGGTGGCGAGGGAGACCATTGCGATGACTGATGAGGCAGCGATGGAGTCAGATGCAGTGGCTCATTTCGGGTGAGGGAGGCAGAGACAGTGGCTGAAGTGATGAGGGAGATGGAGGCTGGGGCGAGGAAGGCAGCGATGGAATGGCGGAGTGCCTTAGTGGGTACACAGGTGGCATGGAAGACGGGATCAGCTGGAGGTTAGGTTCAGCACTAGGGGCCAAACATGCCCTCGGTGGAAGGAGACCCTGGGTGTTTCTCTGCTGGTCAGTGGCGGGAGAGGTGTTCTGCTGGTTGAAGGTTGGGGAGATGCTCTGCTGGTTGAAGGCTGGGGAGATGCTCTGCTCATTGAGGGCTGGGAAGATCTTTTGTGGCTCGCTGGTGTAGTGGGGCCCTATTTGAAGAAGTCAGTGATTGTAGTCTGCCTGGCCGCCCTCTTCTTTTCCTCCAGCATCGTCCTATACACCTTCATCTCCTCCTTCAGCCAATTAGCTGTGTCCTGCTTCGTCCTGGGAGAGGGTCGTGTGTGCTCATCAGCGCAGTGATCTTGTCCAGCTTGGTCAGCATCTCCCTCAGAATTGTAATATTGAGGGCTTGCACTTCAGGGACAACCTCTTCCTCCTGTGCCTCCTGGTGCATCCGCTGAATCTCCACTCTGAGGACCTCCTCATTGGTGAGCTCCTCCCTGTGGCTTTCCAGGACCTCTTCCACATCCTCCTCATCTACCCCCCCGAAGCCCGCTTTGTGCCATGGTTCAACAATTTTCTGCTGCACCTGCTGCACCGGTGGAGCTTGCATGCCCTCAGGGAAGTTGGTGAAGGATTGCATGCACTCTGGCCACAGCTACCACCACACTCCATTTATGGTGGGCTGGCTTACTTCCTGCCATTCTGCAGTGATGTTCTCTATGGCATGGCATATATTGTAGCATTTCAAGAACTTCTGCACTGTCATCCTATCGTTGCTGTCACAGGCCCTCACCAACTGCTGCATAGTGCGGCTGAGGTAATACGCTTTAACCCCTAAACCGCGAATGTGTGGGAGGCGGTCCTGGCACTTCCCGCCAGTGGTAATTCGTGCTCTGACTTACTTTTTTAAAATATAGGCCAAAACTAGGCTGAGGCTTCTCCTAAGATTTTTCATATATATTTATATCTTGAAAGGACCGGCTACTTAAAAAGAAAACAGAGGCATCCAACTGACGGCCCACGGCTCGAGCCATTGCCACTGAGCGTCATGAAAGTGACAGCCCGCAGTTAAGTGGTTAATAGTAGCGATCACCCCTTGGTCCATGACCAACTTGGTGTTGGGGGGCAGGAACACCACTTCAATGTTGCTTGCCCACTCCATCATCACGGGAGGGTGACTAGGTGCGTTGTCTACCACCACGAGAAATCAGTTCGCTAAATTCTTTCTGGAGGCATACCTCTTCAGGACACGAGAGAGGTAGGAGTGGAAATATGACGAACAAATGTCGGAAGTCAGCCATGCCTTCTTGCTGGACTTCCAGATCACCCAAAGATTTTCTTTCACATATCCCACCAGACCCCTGGGGTTCCTGGAGTGGTAGACAAGGAGTGGCTTCAACTTGAGGTCGCCCTCGGCATTGCCCCCCGGCGAGAGTGTAAGCCGGTTTTTCGAGGCCTTGAACCCTGGCGTAGACTTTTCCTCTGTTGCAAGATATGTCTTGGAGGACATTCTCTTCCAAAAGATTCCAGTCTTGTCAAAATTCAAGACCTGCTTCGCACTGTAGCCACCCTCCACAATGATGCGTTCAACTTCTCAGGAAACACTGTTTCCGCCACACCGTATCCGTACTCGCCGCCTCACCATACATCTTCACATAGTGGAGATTAGCATGCCTCCTGAAGCAATCAAACCACCCATGGCTAGCCTTAAAGGTCTCACTAGCATCAAGATCCTGCCTCACCTTGATTTCGTCCCATAGTGAGGGAGCCTTGGTGCAAATGATTGCCTGGCTCATGGGTGCCTTCCGCCTGTTCTGGTCCTCCTCCCATGTGCAGAGCATCCACTCCAGCTCCTCCATTGCAGGCTTTCTCTGGTGGGTGATACAGGAGGCGGATAAGGTTGCAACCACCCCAACAGCAGCCTTAATGGCCTCCCCCTTCTTGATGATGGTGAAGACAGTCAACTGGGCCAGGTGGAGAGCCGAAGCGATAGCACAGGCACCCTTGCCTTTCTCGTGGCACTTAAGAATATTTAGCTTGACTTCTAGAGACAGAGTTTTACGCACATGCTGTGCAGGAACCTCACTAGCACCAACACTTACAGGCCGCTTACCACCCTGACTAGGGCCTCCACTAGCACCACCACTAGCCCCACCATGTGCAGCACCCTTACCAGACATGATCACACTTATTTAGGCCAAAAATCACACAAAATTGCACTCCACACATGATTAATATCACTGCTCTACTCAGGACACTGCTCACATTCAGTTATGATGCACTACGATAGAAGCTTGTGTATTGTTGGTGATGCAACATGATGCTTGGTGGGCAAGCATAAGGGAGTTCCTCACTTTGAGATGGGTGGTTTGAAAAGACGGATATAGATGAGCGTGGGGTGAGTGATGGTTGTGGGGGCTGCGTGAATGCTTTCGTGCATCCTGGGAGGTGGTCAGGCTCAGCTGGCCATGGGAACGCACATGATTCAAAATATTGGCCTACTGCCTGTGGATGCGACGTTGGAGGGCCCATCATTAAACCGGGGCGCGGCCATCTTCTAATAGGGTAAGATAGTATTTGTTCCCCCATTGCTAAGCCGGGATATCGCATCTAGGGGTATCATATATCAGGGTATGCCTGTATATATATACATGTATAGTTGCAAAAGTCTTTTCCAAAATCTTGTTGAACAGAATAGAGCCAGTAATTGACAAAATTTTAAGAGAAGAACAGGCGGGATTTAGAAAGGGTCGAGGTTGTAATGATCAGATTTTTATTGTAAGGCATCTAATGCAACAAGCTAATGAGATGAAAGTGCCACTTAGTATGTGTTTTGTGGATTTAGAAAAGGTTTTTTGATAGTGTTTCACGTGGAGCTGTGATGAAGATTATGAGATTCTGTGGTATACCAGAGAAGTTTGTAAATAATATTAGAAACCTGCATGAAGGTACCTTGTGTAAGGTAAATGGTGGGTGGTTCTTTGAGTGATCCATTTGAAGTTAGGTCAGGAGTGATTCAAGGAGGAGTTCTTTTGCCATTGCTCTTTGTTTTGGTCATGGATTATGTTATGAAAGGTTGGAAGGAGAACAGGTGCAGGAATAAACTGAAAAGAAAATAAGAGGCTGATGGATCTGGACTATGCTGATGATATTGTACTGATTTGCGGAAGTTTTTATGAGATGCAGAAGGTGCTTGATTGTCTGGTGGAGGAAGGAGAAAAAGTGGGATTGGTAATAAATTATGGACAGACTGAAATTATTACTATGAAGGTGGAGAACCAAATCGATTGTGTAATTAGGAATAATGTGGTGAAGAATGTAGAAAATTTTAAATATCTGGGAACGATTGTATCATCTAATGGATCATTAAACAGTGAAATTGAGGAGAGGATAAGACAGGCTTGGTGAGCTGTTGGAATGTTGAAATCTGTTTGGAATAATAATATGCTTTCGGTACATACTAAAGTAAAAATTTATAAGTCCATGGTTAGATCAATTTTAATTTATGGGCATGAGTCATGGTACAGTACAATTGCAACAAATCAGAAAGTATTAGGATTTGAGAATAAAATACTGAGAAGGATTCTTGGGGTAAAGTGGCGAGACAGCAGAGTAAGGGATATTACGAGAGTGGAACCAGTTGATGAATATGTGAGACTGTCTCACTGGAAATGGCTGGGACACGTATATAGAAAAGAAGGCAGGTTAATACAGGATGTGCCAGAGTGGACTGCCAGAGGAAGAAGAGGCAGAGTTAGACTGAGGTAAACCTGGTTGAGGGCAGTGAAAAGAGAAGCAGGAGAGGAATGTTGGTGGGACCTGAAGGAGATAGCAAGAGACAAATATTGGTGGAGAGAGTTCATCGAGGCCCAGTGCATCCTGTGGGGTGCCACAGGAAATGACTGATTGATATACAGTAATCTCTCTACTTTCCGTACGACCACTTTCCGGTTACCTCACTGTACGGACATTGTAGGCTGATGGTCGAAACCCCAAAATGCCCAAAAATTGCAAAAAAAACTGAAAAAATACAATTTTTTTTACCGCGGCAGAATGAATTTCCCGCGCGCGCTGACCAGCTCCCTTCCCGCGCTCCCTTCCTCCTGCTAGTTCTCTCTCAACTCCCTTGAAGAGTGAAGAGTTGCCGGATCGTTTGCGGTATTTTCGTTCTTGTTTAAATAATCATAATTCACATTGCTAAGGATTAAGTGTAGTTAAATACTGGATTACTGGACATGCTTCAAGAGCAGTTATGACCACTGTAAAAACCTTAGAGGCGGGGGTAATATTCGTTAACGATCATGGACATGTAAGTACGCTGGCAACTGCTAAATATTTTCCATAATCACTTCTAAATTCTCATTCTCTGGTTACATTTTATTTACTTCATGCTTTGTGTCCCATATTTGAGTGCACAGGCTGTGAAAGAGGTGATTTTCTCAGTGATTACCATGTCTCTTACATACGTTCACTATCTAGTCAACTGGTGGACATTTTTGCCCTACACACCTCTAAATCCTAATTTTTCTGGTTACATTTTATTTACTTCATGCTTTGTGTCCCATATTTGAGTGCATAGGCTGTGAAAAGGTGATTTTCTCAGTAATAATCATCTCTTCCTTACTTTCATTATGTAGTCAGCTGGCGAACACCCCTGCCTTACTCACCTCAGAATCATCATTTTTGGGTTAAAATTCGATTAATTCATGCTTTGTGCCCATTATTTATGTGAATGGGGTCTTAAATAAGTGCTATGCATGTCTGGTAGGGTGGTTTTCTGATTTATGTTAGGTTAGGTTAGGGTCAAGAATGACTGGTGCTGTTGGTGAACAGTGAACACCTTTGCCATGCCTAACTCTTTCTCTGGTAACAATTTATTTATTTGATGCTATGTATCCCATATTTTAGTGCATAAGATGTGAGAAATGATGATTTTCATAGGGGTTGCCATGTCCGATACTTACTTACTCTGAGCTGCCGCCTCGTGACCACCTATGCCTTACTTACCTCAAATTCATCATTTTTGGGTTAAAATTCAATTATTTCATGCCTTGTGTTCATTATTTAATGCATACGATATGAGAAAGAGTGATTTTCAAAGTGATTTCCATGTCTGATACTTACACTTACTGGCAAGTTGTGAGCACCTATGCCTTACTCACCTCTAAATCATCATTTTTTGGTTAAAATTCAATTAATTCGTGCTTTGTGTGCATTATTTTTGTGAAAGGGGACTTAAATAAGTGCTATGCATGTCAGGTATGGAGGTAGGTAGGTGATTTTCTGATTTAGGGTAGGTTAGGTTAGGGTCATGAATGACCAGTGCTGGAGCTTCAGGGCCACTATCCGGACAAGACCACTCTCCGGTCATGCCTTTGGCACTGTTACGTCGGATAGTGGGAAAATTACTGTATACATATATATATACAGTATATCATTTTGTTTCGTTTCGTTTTTGAAGGCTCCAACATGCTTGCATGTGTCGCCCTTGGTCACCTAATGGCGGCTCTCCATGCTGCTCGATCTATGGCAGCCTCCCTGTTCAGTCCCTTAACCTCTTCATTACCACACCCCCCTCCCCCAGCCCCCCCCTCTCCCGCCATCAAACCAAATTCCCAGAAGTTCATGCGTGTGCGTGGGGGTTATATCATTTATCATAAGTGCGCTGTTTTTCATTTTATATTACAGTAAGACCTCACTATAACGGACTAATTGGGGCTCAGGCCAGTCCGAAATACAGTAATCCCTCTAATATTCGGATGTCCAATACTCGGATATACTAACTATTCGGTTATTCTGGCCTGCCCAACCCTCAAAATGCAAAAAAATCCGAAAAAAATCGATTAATTTTCGATTTTTTGGGACCACGTCAGTTTGAATTTCCCGTGCGCGCCGATCCGCTCTGTTTACACTCGTGGCACCACTATCGGTCGCCATTACCCACTCCCCTCCTCCCTCGTGAACAACTCCGAAAATGGCGGCCGAAGTGATTGCTTTTGTGGTGATACCCTACCTCCTACAGTGCTTGATACTGCTCTTCACCTTCTTCATCATGTGTGTGATGATGGCCCCGCCTCCTGAGAAGAGGAAGAAAGTGGTTCTGACTCTGGAGAGGAAGAGGCAGATATTGGACAAGGTGGACACCGGCTGGTCAACAGGGCGCATCTTACGTGAGTTCAACCTTCCTCGCTCCACCTTGTTTGATATCAAGAAGTCCCGAGACAAACTACAGCAGTACATGGCTGATTTTGCATCGAAGACCAGACGAAACGTGCAGAGGAAGGTGATGTTTACTCCTAAGTATGCAGACATCGACCGCTCCACGTTGATTTCGTATCGACAACAACTTGCTGCTGGTGTGTTGGTACGTGGAACGGAGCTGAAAGCTGCTGCTGAGAAGTTCACAAGGCTCCATGGATCGTCACTAGACCACACGGGAATTTACTGTTGTGTACAGTGCAGTGAAGTGATGTTATTCCAGTTATAAAAGAAAAACCTTGGTGAAAGTGTTGGTGAGAAGTGCTGGTGATTCTCAAGTGGAAAGGTGTGTCAGGTGCAACGTCTTCCTGTCAGAGTCTGAGATGATAGAGTGGGTTATTACATCAGGACGGCCGCTTTTTGTTCGTAAGTACCCTAACTTCATGCCTAACGTGTTTTCATCATGCTGTACATGTGTTAAAAAATTACCGAAAATGTTAATCATAATTTCCTGCTTGCTATTTAATTTTTCCATGCATGGTTCTTAAGTAAAACAGCTAGAAAAAAGGTTGAAGCAGTGAATTTCATGTCCGGTCCTAACCTAACCTAACCTATGGTTACCATAAAGATTTTCATGCCTAACCTGTTTTCTAGCTGTTTTACTTAAGAAC
>JAGKTI010021397.1:1455-15765 GCA_018397915.1 Birgus latro | reverse complement strand
GTGTGTGTGTGTGTGTGTGTGTGTGTGTGTGTGTGTGTGTGTGTGTGTGTGTGTGTGTGTGTGTGTATGTGTGTGTGTGCTTGGCCGAAAATTTCCATCTCTATCTTGAATGCCGAGTTGTGGCAGTAGGCTGACACTTGATATGATACTATAAAAAAAAAAGAAGAAGTCGGTTTCAGGGAGTCTGACGCATGTGGAGATGTAGGAGGACTACTGGGCGCCAAGAAAGGCCACTGGGACTTGGGAATAGGCCCTGCAGCCTTTGCCCAGAGTCGGACACGTAAAAAAAAAATAGTGTGTATGTGTTTGTGTGTGTTCGTTTGTGTGTGTGTGTGAGAGAGAGTGCGTGCGTGTGTGTGTGTGTATTAATCTGTGTTTATCTATTTAACAGAATGTCTGTTAGTCAGTCAGTCTATAGCCAGACGCCTTAGTCACGGACAGGAGGCTACAAACAAATCTCCTCCAAATCATCCTACCTTCCACCATCAGACTGCTCCTCCTTCTGCTCACACTATCCTTCTTCATATACCTCTCCACCTCATCCCACAACCTCATTCTCGGTCTCCCTCTCCCCTTGTATTTGATAATATGATTAGCCTCACAATGGCCTTTTTTTTTTTTTTACCGAAGATTATCCTTAAGAAAAAATAATCGAGTGCCTTTTGCCCAAGACCAAACAAACAAACAAACACCACACCATATCAGCACACACCTATCAATTCCATAGCACACAGTAAGAGAGAGAGAGAGAGAGAGAGAGAGAGAGAGAGAGAGATTTTTTCTCTCCACTGATACAGCTTTACTTTTCCAGGCTTTGAAGTATATTTTCATTTTAAAAATTCTCTGCTGATTTCCTCCTAAATTTGTGCTGATACCTCGAATCTACGAGTAAAGTGTTTCACCATGTAATACATCAGTCTTTACCAGCACTATCTAATTTAATAATAGACTATCATGGCAGTGCTGTGACTTCTATAAAGTTTCCTTAAATTAATGTGTTATTTCGGCACCTCATCCAGTGACACATATCATAGATGCCCTTTTACCTCAGTCTGATTAACCTACAACAGTGATGATAAATATACAATTCTTAAGAAAAGTCATCGCTAGCATGAAATAATATTTTAACCTTAACCTAACCAAACATAATCAAGTTTAACCTACGTTTATATGATTTCACCTATTCTGACCCAGCCAAATATTATCTTCTCCAACTTGACATAACCCTCCTGCCACACATACTCGTCACAGTCTCTGGTCAAAGGCGTTGATAGGCTCATGTATTATGCGATTTACTATTATAGTTGTTAGTCTATGTGGAAATAGTTGATGCTGAAGGGGGAAAATTATAACTAGAACCCAGTAGCTGTCCTACGGACATTCACTAATCTCCACCAACTGTTACTTAGTAACCTTGACCCCACTGGGGAGATTTGGATTTTTTATTCTATCAGCAATGGCCCGTGCTAAGGACATGTAACCTGGGCCCTTCAGACTCCTTGCGCAGTCTCCGGTTCTCCTTGAAGCTTCGCCATGTGGTAAGGTATCTGTAGTATAAACAAGATCTGAAGGCCCTAAGGTAACTTCTTGTGTAACATCAACAAAGGATCTGACAAAGGTGTTGAAGAACGCATGTGTCTGCTACTATTTCTTAAAATGACTTTGAAACCATCGGGGAGATTTGGAATTTTTTTTTTCTATCAGCAGTTGCCCAGGCCAGGACACATAATCTGGGTCCTTCAGATTCCTTGCAGAGTCTCCGGTTTTACTGGAATCGTTGCAAGACTCTGAGACGAGAATAATAATAATACCAGCAAAAACAGTAGTCATCATCTATGTAGTGGGTGGAGACTAACTAGAACTCTGTAACTGTCCAACGGACAGTTACTAGTCTCCATCTACTGTTTCTTAGTGACTTTGACTCCACTGGGGAGATTTAGATTTATTATTCCATCAGCAATGGCCCATGCCATTACATATAACCTGGACCCTTCAGATTCCTTGCACAGTCTCCGGTTCTCCTGGAGTCGTTGCCAGACTCTGAGGCAAGAATAATAATACTAACGAAATCAACAGTCTCACCTACGTAGTTGATGGAGACAAATAATTAAAAAAAAAAAGACTTCTTGGTATTGGTTCTGGTTCAGGTTATTTTTTCCTCCATGTTGACTTTTTCGGCGTTATTTCAGTTTTGTGGTCCAGTTTTAGTCTTCCCTCCCGTTCATCCTCACACCGTCACTTAGCCTCTGCCTTCGTTTGTTAAGTCTCAATTTATCTATTTTCATTTCTTACATTTATCCGTTTATGCCCTACTTTCCTTCGCATGTCTTCACCTTCTCCAAAGCAATATCTCATTTACAGAGAAAATTGCAGAAACTTTTCACAGAGACTATTTTTTGCCCTTTCTTTACTCGGAGCCTTGGTGGTTTATCAAAGAACTGTATTGTTGGAATTGAGAGCGAGTTAACGCACTGCAACTTGAATTCTGTAGGTGCCAAGGACGTCGGTTGGTTGCCTGCCTTCAGTGACATGGACAACGTGCCCTAGCCTCAGGCCCTGCTACACCTGAACTCAAAAGGGGTAAAGTTGAACTGATTGTTCTTTTTTCTCTTTAGGCTATAAATTTCTTGATAACATTATTGACAGTGGTCTGGGACTGAAAGAAAGCCTTTGCAGACCCGACCAAGAAGTGGTTGGAGATTTTTGGTCTCATCTAAACGCTGCCATGGATGTAGAATGTTGCCCTGCGGCTTAAATGATGATAACTACGGTAGTATGGTCTTCAGGCCATAGATGTTAGGTGTTCTTCTGAGGCTTTAATAATAACTCCAGTATCTTAGACTCGGGGCGTCCTATGTCCAAAAGCGTGAGTATGAAATTAGTTCTCCCTTTCCTACTTACCGATATCTTTACACACTTCATACTCTCCTTCATTCTTTCACCTTATCCAGAGTCTCATTATTTTCTCTCCGCGTCCCTTCTTATATTGGGTCAGCTTCATTCCGCCACCTTTCTCTCGTTGGATGAGGGTGAGATCCCGGTGTCAGTGTTTATAATTACCACCCTGCTGGGGGAAGCGAGGTAAAGATATCAATTGTCCAGAGAGCGAGAGGCGAAGAAAAATGGGAAGCTCATAACAACAAGATGAAAAATGCGGAGATGCAATTCAGAAAATGAAGAATACTAATTACAAGTATGTTTTATGTATCCGATTGTGGGTATAGGCTACATAGTCCATTCCCAAGGTCCCCCAGCCATGTAATGCTGCATAGATGGAGCACACGCCTGCACAGGTCACCACTTGTGATAGATTTCGCTTTCATACACCACATGTTTTATTTTAGCACAGTAAATGATATTTTATATTTTAAAAATTTGTCTCTTCTAATTCTCCTATTAAATATGACTGCCAGTTAACGAGCAGTGAAGGTTGGATATTTCTACGTTCCTCCAAATATTTGCTCTCACCAGGCAAAAACCTATTCTTTAGCTGGACGGTTTGTCTTCTGAAATTTCGGCTGAAATTGAGCAACCAGCACACAGGTAGACAGGGTAGGGGAGGTGGACACAAGCACGGATCAAGCCATCAGAATTGGTGTGGCAAAATTTGGAGAGAGGCGTGTGAAGCAACTGGACAGACATAAGCCACATGATGTTCAATGTATATGCACATTTCAAGCAAGGCAACACGGCCGTTCGTTACACACACACACACACACACACACACACACACACACACACATTCATTATTCATGACAAAGCACTCTTTGTGTGCTGTATGAAAATGTTCTCAATACAAGTGCTTACCAAATAGATAAATTATAAATAGCCTCCAGATCAAATATTTTTTTTAATATTGTGTGATATTTGTATGAATTCCAAGCGATACGGTACCGGCAAATTTTACTTACAAAAGATTTATTCCGATATTGGCATTTCTAGCTGATCGGATACAGTTATTTGTCGCCCCATTTTTATAGTAAATACATATATGAGGGACACATAGTGTATTTTGGACAGGAATGATTTCTTTTCACATTCTTCAACTCCAGTGACATATTCTGTTATCATTAAATCAACATAACATACCAATGCATCAACCATTCCCTGTATACATACCAATGCATCAACCATTGCCTGTATACATACCAGTACATCAACCATTGCCTGTATACATACCAATGCATCAACCATTGCCTGAATACATACCAATGCATCAACCATTGCCTGTATACATACCAATGCATCAACCATTGCCTGTATACATATCAGTGCATCAACCATTGTCTGTATACATATCAGTGCATCAACCATTGCCTGTATACATACCAATGCAACAACCATTGCCTGTATACATACAAGTGCATCAACCATTGCCTGTATATATACCAATGCATCAACCATTGCCTGTATACATACCAGTGCATCAGCCATTGCCTGTATACTTCAAGATAGGCGACCTTAATACTGGAATGAGTGGCAACTAACAGATTGCCTCAGTATTACCCTGTCGTCCACTGTCCGTCTGTCCTCCCCCTAACTCACCACCCATATTCATATAACCCTTCACCCCAATACTCCATATCATCCACAGTCTTCCTCGTGTAAAGACAGAGCGAAACTTACCAAGGACTGCATCACACACGTCCTTTAACTAGTCTATGGTCCGAATATTTGACTGTCCGTGTAATCTTGACCTTCGGCAGATTGCTCTCAAAATTGACATACTAACTTTCGCTCAAGTTAGATGGAAACCATTTAAGGTGAATTTACCGGGTGACCTTGATCTTTGACTATTCCTTGTGACCGTGACCTTTGACTAATTATTTTCAACACTGAATCGCCCTGTCTTTGTTTTAACTTGAGCTTTTCCACAAAACTTAGTCAGCGTCGGATAAAAACTATTCAAGCTGACATTGCCATGTTACCTTGACCTTTGATTCGTTGTTTTTAAATGCAATAAGCCAACGTCTTAGGTGAATCTCAAAACATCCAACAAAAATGTGCCTAATTAACTGGACCACACACTCAATCACTAATCAGTAAATCCTGACTCTACGCCACAAAAAACAAACATCCACATTCATGTATTTCATACCATCCATCAGCTAGAGTTAATCCGACGGGTTTAACTTAGAAAAATAAATAAACGAATAAATAAACAGAAGTGGAGTGCCATGATCCTTGGCATACATTCCTCCATTCAAAATTCCTCTAATCAGATCGATCCACTAGCCTCAACAACCTCCATACCTCGCCCTGTCACACATTCATTAACTATATCTATACACCTTCTCTCCTACCACACTTCCTCCCACCTTCAGTCTTGCTCATATATACCTTTCTAACATCTCTATTCACACCCATTTTCTTCACATAATCACACCCCGAAGTAAACTTCCTTCGACTTTGGTGTCCACAGTCTTGCTCAATGCACATCTTTCAGGAATCATATTATTCCTTATCCTATCCGCTCTCCATACACCACACCTAGTCTTCAACAACCTCATTTCCTTACACTGAACTTTTCATTTTCATGGCACGCCAAAGTCTACATGTTAATATAATGTACGTACCAAAATATTCATTCAACCCTTTTACAACCGCCATTATGATCACACTTCATACCACCAGGTGGTTTCCTTCCCTGGGCTACTCTATTTTTTACTTCCTTTGCACAGTTACTTCTGTTCTCTTGCACCCAGGTAAGTAAACTCTCTCACCATTCCGAGTCTCAGCTGAAGAAGGGAAAACATACCTGAAACTGTGGTATAGGTGGCGGCTGTGTCATATACTCTGTATATCACAGGTCCTTATTATTAAAACAGAGAGCGCCAAGGTGTCGACACACTACTACTCTTTGACGATAACTTCCTACGCATATGGTGATGATAAAACATACGTGAACCTTGTGTAACCTTTGCTTCCCACGTTCTGTACTGTTGGCTGCTGCCTAACCACACCTTCTGTACCATGTCTCTCATTCTTTCTGCAAAAGCAGATCATAGCTACCAGAGGACAATTATATGTAGGTAATACTTGTTTATGAAGCAAGAACAAGAACAGAAGAGGACAGGGCCATTCCACGTCCCTTGTTCTAACTGAAAAATAAAACAAAATCTTAGTCACAAGGAGTAGATCGTAAGTGTGTGAATCCCGGCCCAGATCCCCAACAATACTGTTGGGTGACGAGGGACAGAGGGAAACAAACACAATGCACTAGCTGGACCGGCCCAGCAATCGAACTCTCGTCCTTCCGTTAGACGGCTGTACACACACACAGAATAGGATCGTTACAGGGTGGTCCGATGAGTTTCATCCTGAACAATCCAGCTGTATCTGTAGGGTTGGAGGAAGGCTGTTATCACAGGTTTAATTCGTGGTGTAGGTTTGCATTGCGCAGATGTAACGATACTGTTATGAGTGTGTGTACATGCCAACCAATGCACCACAGGCACCCGACCCCATAGAACTACCCTATAACTTTATTTATGTAATGTTTTTGTTTGGTGGGAAGCAGACTAATTTAGTTTTTCTGACTGGCCTGAATATTGAACTCTCGCCCTTCCAAGTGCTGCATGTCCGTGCCAACCAATGCACCACCGGCTCCCGCATCCCACACAACCGTTCACCAACTTTAAGTAATTCATTCCCTCCGTGGAACACCAACTGAATAAACCAGTCTTACCGTTCCGAAAATCAAACTCGGGTTCTGTCAGTTGTGAGCTGTATGTGCTCACCAACACACCCATCCCACCGAATCGCGTGGTTCCTATATTATGCAGTTCGACGGCCACCGCGCCACAGCATCCGCAGAATGATTTTCCGATTCAGTCTTGTCCGCTTCTTTACTTTTTTCGCGGGAACAGGCGAAAATTTAGCTGAAGAAATATACAGCATATCAGAAAACGTTTGAGAGGGAGAGAGAGAGAGAGAGAGAGAGAGAGAGAGAGAGAGAGAGAATTTATAGAACATTTCATGTGAAATGACAAAAGAAAATCATTTATTGTGGCCGAGTGATTATCCAGCCGCTGCCAGGAAGAATCATTTTAATCTTTAACAAAGGTGATACATGACCGTATTCTACGTGACCTAAGAGGCGTTGCAGCATCTGTTCGTTAACGATTTATTTTGCGTATTACACCTTATAAGGCTGTTGTTCTTAATGTTGCTGACACTGCTTTAGTGTCGACATGCTTTGAATCAGCAGGTCACAAGAAACTATTGAACTATAATGCGCAGAGTAAGTTGCTAAGGAACAGGTGTCACAAAAGATCCATATCACTTAGATCGCGAACCAAAGTGTGTAGTTTATTGATACTGGTTCCAGAAGAAAAAATTAATCTCAGTACAGTTCCTTATTAGTGGTGGGGTAAATGAAGTCTGCGTTTAACCCGTCTATTTCGAGGAGTCTATCGTCAAACGGCACCAAGACTGAAGGAAGTAATACGATAAGATTTTCTGCAGCAAGACATGTTTCTGTCTGGCGATTATATACATCTCTGTAGAGTCCATTATTAGTGAACCTTGCATCTAGCTCCACCAGTTGAAAGTCTCTACAAAGCTGAAACAAATAAAAATAAGAAATAAATAAAATCATCAGGGTTAAGGGAAGGGATATTGGGGACGGGGTGATGAGGGTAAATGGAAATAAGTTGGGGAATGGAGAATACGATTTTGTCCCTCAAACTCCAAAGATAATTGAACAAAAGATAACAAAAATTTAATGTTCGTTCACTTTGATATGCCTGAATATATTGCAATTAAAGACTAGAGGTCATAGACAGTGGGAAGGATAGACTGACGACAATAATTCCATTCTGATTGTACTTATTACCTCCGCCAACGAAGTTGTAGCAGGTTGTGTATTCACCTATGTTCATCTGTTTGTTTGTCCACACGACATCTGCAAAAGCTCTTTGTGAATTTCAATGAAATCTTGTGGAAGGGTGGGCCATGGGCCAAAGAAAGAAGTGATTAAATTTTTTGGGGGGATCCGGATCCGGATCCGAATCCTACCATACAACATCTCCAAAAGTCCTCGATGACTTTGAATGAAGTTTTGTGGAAGGGTGGGCCATGGGCCAATAAAGAACTGACTAAAGTTGGGGGCGGATCTGGATCGGGATCCTATGTATTCCGCACAAAATCTTAAAAAGTTCTCAATGAATTTCAATAAAATTTTGTGGAAGAGTGAACCATACGTCAAGGAACAATCGATTAAGTTTTCTGGGCGGATATGGATCCCACTGTATGTATTCCACACAATATCTCCACGAATCCGGATCCAGATCCTTTTTGATGGCACTGTCATTGGCGGAAGTATGCGCTCTCTGAGTGCTTTCTACTTGACAGTTGCATTAGAAAGTTGGACATATAATGAATGAGTTTGCATACACTGACATGCACAAATGTTAACATGCATAGGCACTACACTTCCAGTTTCACATACATTACTATTCTCACAGACACCCCTTCCCGACTGGTACAGTACTTTGTCAGCATGGGGAAGGATTAATTATGGGCACCACTCTCCCTCCAAATAGAAGGTTCGGTCTCAGAATGGACCAAATATAAAGTGGTAAAGAAACACACACACACATACATACACACATACACACACACACACACACACACACACACACACACGGTTCAGTCAATCACCGTAAGGCAGGAGACAAAATAAAACAGTCGTGGGAGGGAGTGATGCTGCACGTGAGTGAGGTGAGGAAGATAAATGCGAGGCGGCAGGAAGGAACTTTGTAGATAAATTTCCCTGAGGAAATTAAGTAATCACGTCAGTGGGGAAGGAGCACCTTGGAAAGAAAGGTGAGTTGTGGAAGCAATATTTTGTTTGCAGTTTCGTAAATATAATTAAGAGATGCATTTAAAATTGTTTATAATTCGCCATCATCATCATCATCATCATGTAAGGGTGGCGGTGACGATAATTTTGATGATAATATATAATGAATTCAGTTAAATGGTTAGGCAAATCAGTCCTTACTTTCATAAAAACACATTCTCTATGCTGGTATTTCTTTATTTTTCTATCACACTTATTTTTTTTTAGGTCTATGTCATGCCACTGATGGAACACCACTTGTGTGTGCTGCCTGTGTGTGTATGTGATCAGTGTGCCACCTGACTCGCAGGTTCCTCCCAGTCTAGTGCAGTATCTTGACAGGTAATGCATTTGTGTTGAGATGTATTCACACCACAGTGTGTTATAACATTATGAAATAAATGCTCTGTGTGTATTATTTAAGCATTTTGTCATTTAAGACAGTGAGCAGAACATGAGATACGGCCTAATTTTTGGGAAATAATCATCATCTAAACCTTCATTTACACCTGAAAAAGTGGAGATATAAGTGCTAGAAGACTTATAAGAGTCTCTAGGGTCACTGAGTAAAGCAAACGTTTATTTATTTTTCATCATTACACAGCCGAGTTCGAAATAATTCCTATTATTGCACAATTTTTCCCATTCAGAACTGATACTAATGTTTTTGCGCGTCGATTTACAACAGTAATGTCCTTGGGCTCTGAAGGGTCATCGGGGTCACTCCTGAGTGGTGGCACAGAGCTATGAGAGGAGGCACGGGAGGCTGGCAGACACCTCACTCTCCACATGGTAACTACTGTCCTCAGGTATTGTCGTCACTCTCAGGAGTAAGAACACTGTCACCACCAGTTCCTTCCTGATTGGACTTTAACTCAATTCCTTTTTTTGCATTGGTGGGCAGCTGCAGGGGTGGAGATGGCAAAGATCAGGTGCGTGGTGGCGCTGTTGAGCAAATCGGTCGAAGCAGGAACAAAACTCATTATTCTTTACCTTTCTATTGCTTGCTGTAGGCTGTGTAATGTGCATACTATCTGCCCTCCTCTTCCGTGCTTGTGTGATGTCGTGGTGACACAAAAAATAAGGCATTCTTCAAATTTTGGCAGGAAATGAAATTCGACTACCTCCATCAGCCAGGTGCTCCCGATGGCCAGTACCAGGCGTTATAGTGAATAAATGCCGTTAAAAAATATATGGCGTACGAAACGATAAACATTTATTGTAATGGAGATTTGTTCTTTATTTGCTGGGATCCATTCTGAATATATCCATAGGCCAGTGGTTGCTATTGTTGCCCTTGTTGTTGTTGTTGTTGTTGTTGCTGTCCCAGGCTCAACTGGATATGAAGCAGCTGGACTGTAAACTAAATCTGCCTTTCTCCTACAGTCCACTTCCCTTCTTTCAGGAGATACGGAGAAATGAGGGACGCTTATATTACCTGAAAACTCTTCTGCCCACCTGTATCAGTGCCACCACGTGAAAATATCGCTCATTACCACCATGTCACATGGCATTTAAGGTTGTACTTTATGACTGGAGGTTCATAATGTTCTGTTCCACTGGCAGTGTGAAGTACATCGTTTGTACTGATCGTTTGTGCTGCGAGACGGAGCTGAGAATTACGAAGGCCTGAATGTTGAGGGAATGGATGTTTGGCCCATTTCACTGAGCACTCTGATTATAAGTAATATTTTCGCTTCTCTGTTCCTTTGTTCCTGTGCCACTGCTGACTGTTCAGGATTGTGAGAGAAAACAGCCATAACATCTTGCGAATCTGTTAGTATGCTATAACATTTCATGTTTATTTGTATCTTTGTTGTGCCTGATCGTGGTAAAATATGTAGTCCTGTATATGCCTGCATGTGTTACCTGCATGAGTGAGACTTTCTTTTGTGTGATGAATGATTATGCGAAATATTATATTTGTGTGTGTGTGTGTGTGTGTGTGTGTGTGTGTGTGTGTGTGTTTCATAAATTTCAATGTCCACTTCTGTCTACAGTTATGTCATTGCAACTGCACGAGTAAAAATTGACTAGGGGTACCATAATACCCTTTACTGATGCTCATAACACCCGTACATTTACTCATATTCACATTTTTTTTTTCTTCGGCCACTAATCTTTCCACAGAGGTAAAATATACAGAGTGGTATATCCAGGCTGACAACTCCAGGCTCTTAGAATAATTTATGATGCCCCGCAACAGGGAAAAAACTGCCTGTTAGTCGTATCAGGCCATTACCTGGGTGACGTTCAGGATGTATTGTCATAGGAGTTATCAACACTAGACAACTTAGGGATGATTTATTTACCTGTTGGATAACTTATACTTACCATCATCACCATCATCATCATTATCTTTATTATCATTATCATCTCGACCAAAAAAAGCCCATAACCCCAGTGACCTTGAGGATACAATATCATTACCGTAGGAGTTACAGGCTACTGGACAACATAGAAAAATTTATTTACAGACAGGAAAATTTAATCATACGTAAAAATCATCATCATCATCATCATCATCATCACCAGCCAAATGAAAAGCAACGCCGTTATTCCACCGAAGCTCAACATGTATTACCAAAGGAGTTAGCAGCCAGTGGACAACCTTCGGGATGGGATATATTTATTTCAAGAACAGCGTGTTCAGTACGTAACATTAAAACGATAATAAGGAGAGAAAAGATGCAGATAGGGTGGTGAAAAGGGTATAATATGCGTGTGACATTTAAGGTGGCAATAGACTTGATAGACCAAGAAGGTTGATGGATATGGTGGTGGAGGAACTGAGAGCACCGCAGCCTTGTTCAGTTCTCAGCCTTGTTCAGCTCTTCAAAGCTGCAAACATACAGGGTGGACAATATATGGTGTTCCACTTCCATTCTGTCAAGTGATTTCTTGCGTGTTACGTGGACGGCTCAATCACCGTTCTCACCATCTCTCCTGCATTATTTATTAATTTCCAACTCCCATTTCCACACCCATGCCAACACCAGCAGACAAATTCTTCTTCGTCCTCCAAACTTTCTTACTTTCCTCTCATGTTTCCTCCTCCTCCTCCTCTCCACGGTAAAGCGTACGCTGAGTCATATAGCTTCCAACAAACAGTCACATCTCTGGTTGTCTGAATTCTTTTACACCAAGTCCCCTTGCCCCCACTTCCTGACTCAGCAAACCTTCTGTTACTGGAACATGGCCAGTTGCTCCATCGTTGCTGGGAACTAAACTCGAGATTGGCGGAATTTGTCGCAGTTGCAATACGTGACAAAGCTTGTTGCGATTCGAGAGAAAAACACTCTTGTATTATTTTACGAAGAATTCCGACGGTTTGACTGCTGAGTGAATGGCTGTTTGACCCATTTCACAGGACAGCTACCTCCTGTTCATGTGTTTGGATCGATCCCGCTCCACGTATGAGAAAATAGGGTTGACACAACAGATGATAACCATATCATCTTTTTTCCTTACCATTTTCTTCCACTACTCTTCACGTGGTTCCTCTTCAGTCCAGTTTTTGTTCCTCCTCTCCACCTCTTCACCCATCTTATCCTCTGTTCTTCCTACATATATGTACCTTCAGTTCCTCTTCTGTTTTACATTTTCTCCTTCTATCCTACTTTTTATCGTTTCATCTCCAATTTACTAATTTCTCTTAGAGGCAGGATTGTTGCTGAGTTACACTTAATTGCAGGTCTTCCTCGGAGATATTTTTGTCCATATTTATATCCTTGTAGACTGTTATTCTTCGAGATAATAATATTATACACGAGAACATCAACGCGAAGTATGGCAAGTAAACTGTTTATGAAGAAGTGCTACAACGCCTCTTGTGTTAGTGCTAATGCTGCTTTACAGTCTCTACTGTTTCCCCACTTTCCCGCATCTCCAGATCTTCTTCGTTGCCCTTACTGTTCTTTCAGCTTCCTCTTCATCTGTCACCTCTAGATCTTCTTTCCACTAACTATTCCTCCTTCCCCCTCTCCTCCTTAACCTCCCTCATTGTAACCATCACCACTTCCTCCTCCTCCTTCTCATCCGCCACCACCACTACCTCCACCGCCATAACCATATCAGTTCAGTATAAAAAAAAAAATTGCGCCTCTTGTCTGAATACTGCCCCTGTAACGTCTCGGAATTGGGACCACAGGAAGAGAGGGGCGAGGGAGAGGAGGAGGGAGGAAGGAAAGTGAAGAAGGGAGGAAAGGAAGGAAAAGATGGAATGAGAAATGATAAGGAAGGTTGAGAAAATGGAAAAGATGTGTTGAGAAAAGCTAAGAAAGAAAAATGAAGGAGGGCAAGAGGAGAGGGGAGAGGGATGGATAAGAAGAAGGGTAAAAGAAAAGGGGGAATGAAGTAGGTGAGGAAAAGAGAAATAAATATATAAAAAAAGAGAGGAAAGGTATGGAAAGTCGGGGAATGAATAAGATAAGAACAAGGGAACGTAAGAAAATATGATGGAGTAAGAGAAGGAAGAAGAAAAGCTAAGGAAGGAAGAAAGGATGAGGAGAAAGAGAAGGATAAGGTTGAAAACGGCAAGGAAACTTAGAAGAGAGGGAGGAAGCAGAATGAATAGATCAGTTGTACTGCTGGTTGAACAGGGACATGGGGAAAACAAACACTTAACCTGCCTGGAAACTGAACTTAGATTAAGCAGTTACCAGATGAACGTGCTAACCACTACACCACCGTCTTCCCCCCCCTCCAGCAGAAGGACGTGTCATGCCAAGTGTAAAGGTAGGTCAAACACGCTGACTAATAATGGCTTTCTGACGTAGTGGTTGTTGTCATTATTTTACCAATTCGTCAGCAAGAATGAAATAAAATTTCACCACAATAATAACCGCAAAATGGTGTTTAATTCCATTATCAGTTTTTCCAACAATTAGTATGACATCAACAGTACAGTTTGATATTCATAGCCAAGGTAAACTAACGACACACAACTTCCATAACAAAATAATTACCACAGTAACTGTAGTTACCAAAATAACTATATTTACCTCACTGACTAACTACCACAGCCACAACTGACAACTACAATTGCCACAGTAATAACAACTTCTACATCAACTATAATTACTACAGTTACACTTCTACGATTAAAACAACAACTACGGTAACCATAAAAGCTGCAAATACCGTAAATACAATTGCAGCAACCACAACTACATAAATTTTACATCAACTACAACTACCACCACAGTACAACCATCGTGACACATCCATTCCTACTCCACCTTTGTCTACCAGTAAAACACTATATTCACCGAAATAGAACCTGAAAATACAAGGCAACATTCATCGAAAGGCCTGAATACACACCAGGCTTATACGTTGCTAATGGCTGGGATGAGAGTGGCAAACCTTGTATCTCTGGTCTTACCTTTCTGCGTTCCATCCCAGGTTTTCTATTCTTGAATCTCTCTCTCTCTCTCTCTCTCTCTCTCTCTCTCTCTCTCTCT